>SAYO01024975.1:0-44602 GCA_004023745.1 Recurvirostra avosetta
TTGCTGAGGGTGCACTCAATCCCACTGTCCATGTTGCTGACAAAGATGTTAAACAGCACCAGTCCCACTCTTGGAGGCAGTTTATGAAATGCCTTTCCTGAGTGCCTGGCTACAGCAGGTCCATGGGTAGGTCAACATGTGTATATAAAAGTACGATGACATCCATGATCAAATGTTGGATCCAGACATGTTTTGGCTTCTCTTTTCTCATTCTCTCCAAACTTCACCGTGAAGGGGAAGCAGAATTGATTTATTGGGAAGTGAACCTACAAATAGATAGGGTTCTAGGAAAGAAGGTCTGACCTTAGCCCAAACAGTACTTTAATTCTGGAAGGAGGGATAGCTGGTGCTCCTCCGGCTTCCCTTCCTCTGAGGGGAGGACAGGGCTACTTGTGGAAGTGCAGAAAGAATAAGAGAACAAATTGCTGCTAGGATAGGGAAAGCATAATTGAAATGAAGACAACGAGCGAGCAACTATTATTACTTTTTTGACAAGCTAGTAAATGCCAGTAACTCAACACAAACCCTTGATTTCTGATAGCTCCTGCCTCAGACTTAATTGGTGTGTTCTTCCTTCCTTCAAGAGTGGGGTGGCTCTGGGTAGTGCTTTCCCTTGTTAGCTCAAGTTATCTGGCCAGGAAATGTTCCGTAACACACAGAGGCACTATTGGTTGTAGCTTTACTTTGTGTAGGGGCCTTAGAAGATGCAAATACCCTGGTATTGCTGCAGCTTGATGTTCCTGAATTGGGGTAGCTGGCGTTCTCTTCCTAGGGTCCAATACTTCCTATATCCATATAGTTCAGCAACCAGAAAATTGGACCTCAGATGTAAGAGCACTTCCTGTTGTTAGGGATAATGTTTTAGGGGGCAGCAATAGTAGAGAAGTCTGAGCAAAAGTTAATGCTGAAGTCCTCAAAGTTACAGCCAATCAATATTACTGTTTTCTTCATTTTTTATGCCCTCCCAACCCTGTTCTTAAGCCTAGACCTGAGGACAAAATGTTAAAAATGTTCCTTGTTGAAAGAGCATAACAGCTCCTCTTCAAGTTGCATTTAGAGAGTATAACTAGCTTTTTATGGACTTCCAGAGTATTTCTCTGAAACACTAAATGTGTTGCAAGTTACCATCTTTGAAGAACACGCTCCAGTAGAACAGCATGGTCTCAGGGAGAAGTTGCATGGACCATGTCTAGCAATCATGCTGTCCTTGTCACCCTGAAGAGGTTTAAGTGAGTATTTAAAGTAGTTCTTATTTTTTTTAAAATGAGAATTTCTTTTTCCAGAAAGACCAGGTTATGGGAAACTGATTTATTCTATCACGGCTGCCACATGAGAGATGATCTTCTGCATGAGGGGGAGAATATGTTATCTGGAAGATGAAATGAGCCTGCGTGTTCCAGCTAAAGTCAAGGAAGCAAGGCACAGCTTTAAATTCCAGGTTGTGACCACCCTCACAGTAAAAAAAAATTTGCTTATGTTTAATCACAAGTGTCTGTTTGCACATCAGCTGTTAAGACTTCACTCTTGATTGGATTTTTTCAGTAGTGTTGTTATTTTATGAATGTTAAATAAGGAAAATTAATTTAGTTCCTTCAAGTTAGTCTCCAGTGAATCATACGATACAAGATATATTGATATAGCATGGAGTCGTTCATTTGACCTGTGTTCTAAACAGTTTTAGCAGAGCTAAACAATTCTGTTAAAGTTAAATAATCAAAGGAGAGGAAAGTGATACAGGTAAGGGGAGAAAGGCTTTTAGCTGTTATTTGAATGGCTATAATCATAACTGGGCAGAGAGTTGTGGAAAGTCTTTGCAGGATGTAGGAGGAGATCCAATGCACATACTCTTCCCAAGAGTGTGGAAATGCAGATGGGAAGGCAGCATTCCAGCAGCAGGGAGCCTGGGGGAAGAGCTGTTGGGTCAGGCTGTGCCATAAAAGAAGGCCATATACATACCACCATCTGACAGTGGTGGTGATGGTTCAAGTCCTGAATTGAATCTGAAGGCTTTAGTCTTATTAGATTGAGGTCAATACTTAGAGATTCCAGAGGTGGAAGAAAAGCTATGAAAGCTACTTAGTCGCTTATGGCAGATTCTGCTTCAGAAATATCTAGGCCACATTCTCTGACTGTAAGTGGATAAAGTGCTGCCGATGTGACTTGTTCTTGTTTACTTATGTCATCAGAGAAATTAGCTGCTTTTGACTTGCATAACCATGGGAAATACTGGAAAAAAAACCTGTGTATCTGTATAATCTGTTCTTGCATTCTAAATAGAAATTACTTATATCTTCCTAGAAGTGTTGTGGTGCTGTCATTAAGATAAATACCTCACAAAGATGCACACTACTACTTTGCAGATCCTTTATAGGATGACTTAAAGGTTTGAAGTTTTGCCAATTAAGTGAATTTTGCAAAGGCTTAGTATCTCATGCGTCTTATGAAATCTAAATGTGCTCTTCAGGTGGCTTTACTGGGTTTAAAGCACATTTTCCTTCTTCCATCATCACTGAAGTGATGCAAGTGCATGACATGACAGCCTTATTGATTCTGAAATGTAGTGCAACTTAGCTATATCTGGGTTCCCTTCCTTCTTTTGCCCATACCTCTGGTATTGAACATGCATTTGGGGAATAACCCAGTGCTGATAAACTTAATGGAAAAAACTGTTGTTCTGCATTTATACAAAGAACCAGTTTTGGCCAGTACTTGAGAGATGAAAGTCTATAAGCACTGCAGATCAAGGTCTTCTCCACAGACACCATCTAGCCTTTTACAGAGAGAAAAGCATATTTACTTCTAGATCTGTCACTGTATCAAGTGAGTCTTTTCCCCTTGCAGCTATTGATGGGGTTATTTAAAAGGGGAAGATTAGTTCCTAGAGTTATTCGTGTCCTTTGTCAACATCACAGAAACAGTACAGCAAACAATTTCCTTGTCTGCATACCTCCAAGTCAACCTGGAGACGAAATTAGCTTCTCTGCTGAAGTCTAATGAGGATGCTAACAGTGGAATTGACTTGCTGGTTCTGTATAGACTGCTAGGTCACAGGAAGCTGTCCTGGATACCATAGACTTAAAAGAAGCTGGAAACTTCTCTTGAGTGTGCTTGTTCACGTAGGTGTTTAGTTTCCCTGCCATGCTCAAGCTTCCAAAATTTTGGAGCAGATATATTTAGCAGTTTGGAAATACAAGGTACTTCCCAAAGGGAAGGTAATAATGGATACAGCCACACATCTTATCGAGAGGTCAGTGGAGTGTAACCCCTAAAATACCTCATCCTTCTGAATACTGCCAAAGATTGGGCATGTTATTAGAAAACAGAACAGATGGGCTCAAAAGGAATGTGTGGCTAAGACAAATGTGTGAGAATACTAGCATTTGACATCTCACTTCCTTGTGGCAAGGCATCCTTTCTCGGAGCTTATCCAAGCTCCCACTTCATATTCCTTAAAGAACAGGATGTTAATCAGTCATTGGCTCTATCTGAAAATGGACGGTCACATAACTGAGTGGGTCTTTTAAAAACATACCCAGAGCCTCCTTGATTGAGAGGCTGCAGGGAAATAGGCTTGGAAGGCTCCTTAGCTTACTTTGGCTCTGTATAAATTACTCCTGGATTATCTTCCGATTTTCTGTGAAGACAACTGGTATTAATGGCACGTGATAGAAAACATGCTTTCAATTCTGCTTTCTTGGACAGCATGAGGGATTCACATGACCTGTATTGACAAACTATGTTTGCCATTAAGAAGGACAAAGAACAAAACTAAGCAACTTCTACTCAGAAAGCAATACAAAGCTGTAGTTGTTGAAAACCGGGCTAACTGAAATGTAGTTGATCAGGCTCACTGTAAGGATGCAAAAATCACGTCAGAGAGGGGTACACAGGAGATGCTGAAGCAAAGAATATTGTGTATGTCTGTATGGATGGGGGGAATTAGCTGTGCGTTGGACAGGAAGATTAGTGGACTGAGATAAAACATACAGTGAGACCATCAGTGGGCACAAATGGAAGAGTTATTTCTAGTGAAGAAGAAGCAGAAAACAGACTTAAAGCAGCTGCTGTTATAACTGTGATTCATTTCTGATTACATATGGCAGAGAGGTGGGTGTGTATGAAAGATTAAATTGGAGCAAAAAATGAGAGTATCTTTCTTTTTTGAGTTAGTTATGAAATTCACTGTTGTGGAAAGTCTGACTATCCAGTGCATATAGTCATATTTGCTTTTTTTGAAAGGTAGATACTGGCTAACTTCCCAGTGGGTACCACTTGTAGGTGTGCGGTCTGGGGTCAGCGTGTGGCTGTGTGGCTGTTCCCATTGATGTCATGGTGCTGTCTGCTGCTGGATGCACCTGCTGATACAGGGCTTGAGCAATGGTATTCTTGTCAGTTCATGCCCTGGAAAACTACTTTGAAGAGGTTATATGTATTGAAACTCATGCATGTATGCATTTATGCATACGGCATTTGAGATGGAGATCTAGGATTACTTACTCTGCCCCGGTACGGGGAAAACAGTTCAACTGGACTGCAAGGCAGGAGGTAGCCAGCCTTCCCCAGAGGGCACAGTGGTGGTTCGTAAACCTTCACTTGCTGCAGCGGCCTGGCAAAAAATGAACTAGCTTTGGTTTGCGGCAAGAAATTCCCAAGATGGTTTTGAAAAATGTAAGATGCTCTTACATCTGTCATGCTGGATATGTTGTATTATGGATATAAATACACAGGTGGATAGAAATTCTTATTTAGTCTTTCAAAGGGCTTCTAGTTTGCTGGACTGTATTCCTGAATGGGATCACTAAATGAGAAGAGCCCCTTAAACTGAAGACTTTCCTCCATTTCTTGGGCTTTGTAGCTATTCCTTACTTCTAAACCTGTCCTATTACGTAGTAAAATACAATGTCTGAAGGTTTATACTTGTGAGATCTGCATTAATTCCCTCTTGTCATTGTCTTTGAGATTAAAAGAAAATAAGCACTAAGACTTGGAGTGCCTTTGAGTGATCTGTAGCTATTTTCATGGTGCTAATGTTGCTGCAAATAGTCTCAAACCTTTCTTTTAAGGGTAAGGAAGGGAGGCAGCTTTAAGCATATCATGCATCTCCCCCACTGGGAAAAGAGTGATGGGTTTTGGAGTAAACGATGTTCTGCTCTTTCCACTTGACGGGGTTGTACTTGATAAATAAGGAATGACCCTCTCAAAAAAGGCCTTTCTTCATCTGCCTCTGTACTACTGGGTAATGACTCACACTAAAACTGACATCAGAGATGGTCTAAAACAGCTTGTCAAACCTCTACAGCAGCCCCGTCATCGTGCCCCATGGGTCTGGGGGCTCCCTGTGGGCTGGGTGCTATGGGGGCTCCCCATGGGGCGGTCTGTCAGAGCAGGGCTTGGCAGCCAGGGCCTGTCCTACCACCCCAGCCAGGGCAATTGCAGCCGAGGGCACTGAGGCAGCCCCGGCCATTGGGCACCTCCCTGGGGACAGGCAGAGGCTGGGTCAGGATGGCTGGGTCCATGGCTGGGCAGGGCTGTGGGGAGCTGGTGGCTGGCCCTGATGGGGCAAGGGTTGATGGCCCAGGGGGCTGGCATGGGGTCCTGGGCCAGAGGGGCTGGGTAGGGACAGTCAGGCATGGTGCTGCCCCTGGGGCAGTGGCAGCAGCTCCTTGAAACAAGCTCTTTGGCAAAAGCTGCGACTTTCTGTAATGTCTTTTCCACAAAAAAAAACCCCTTACCCTGTCCCTACAACTCTGGCTTTTAGTAGCCAGCCCTCCCCTCAGCCATGGGGAGCCCGGCTGCTGCCACAGAGCAACTGGGAGACAGCATTGTCTTCTCATTACCTTTCTATTTCATATGTGCCCTGCAAGTTCCTTTTGGTTCAAATAACCTTTGGTGTTTATTTCTCATGTACGAAACAAGGTACCAGCTTGTGGTGGTTTTGGTGCCTGGAGCGGTTGTGCACAGGTAGGAGCTATCCAAGCCTTGTGGAGGCCCGCCATGATCACTGCGTTCCTCTTCAGACTTATCTCCTTGTTTTCTGTACTGAATTGGAAGTAAATTCTTGAGGCAGGAACCATCCCTGCATTACTAGCTCTGAGTTTCACATTGTGTTTTGCATTACTCTATATCTGTTGCAACAAACCTTGCAGAGATTAAAATATATATAGGGGGAGAAGCAGGCAGATGCAGAAACATCTGGCTGAATAAATACCATCTAGTCCCTGTCAGGTATTCTCACTCAAATTGTCATTACTGCAAATGTCTGTTTCTGTCTCCATTTGAATTTGATAAGGTCTGGCCCAGTATCTCCAAAAATGTGTTGCATAAAGATCTGGCAAAAGCTTAATGTTCTGATGGAAAAATTTATATATATATTTTCATTTAATGAGAATTTGAAACCACCTTCCTGAATGGAGGTGGACTTACTGAATTTGTTTATTAAACTTTTAGATAACATGAAGTTGAGGGTGACTCCATGTACACTGGAGGACAGGCTGAGAATTTGCAAGGTTGTTGACAGCCTGAAATAGCCCAGGGGGAGAAAAAGGGCATGGTGCAAGAGAGAAATGCGTAGTGTGAACGCAGCAGTGACTAACAGCAGAGGTGGAAAACGGAGGGGAAGGGGAAGAACTGTTTTGGTGGAAGAGGAACTGGAGGTTGAAGCTGAACACCAGACAAATGTGACTCAGTGTCATGTTGTTGTGAAAAGGCAAACATCTTCCCCAGATATTTAAACAGACTGTATAAGACTTGCAATGAGACTGGCTTGCCATTTAGGAGAGAGAGTCTGGGTCGCCAACCCAGGTGAGAAGCAAACAGCCAAATGTGAAGAGAAAGGACCGAGAAGCGGAAAATACACTAACTGGACCACCTTTCAGTATTCTGTTTTTAAGCTAAGTGGCCATATGGTTAAGTAAGGGCTGTTATAGGAAAGGGAATTATTTGCCTTACCTGCTCTGAAGACTGAATATAAGGAATAACAGGTATAAATTAAATTGATGGGTAGTTAAATCAGACACGATAGAAACTCTCAAACAGACAGTGTAGTGCTGCAGAAGACATGAGGTGTGTCACTGGAAGTGTAAGAACAAGTGGCGCTAACCTGTTGTAATAGACTGACACCCAGTGTGTGTGCTGAACGGGGATAGAGGCCTGGACTAAAGGACTTCCTGAGGTCCCTTCCAGTGCTCTTCTCTGTTTTAGATTGGCTAAGATAAACGCAAACACTAGGGAAGCTGCTTAGTGGCAAGTTGTATGTTGGAGTGCTATGCAAAACGCTTGCTACTTGCATCTCCTGCATCAGCTTTGGGAACAAGGAGAAAGCTGTATAGCTTGTGGGAAGGAGCTGTGTGTTTGCAGAAGACCTAATCTGTTAAGGTGAAACTCCCTCCTTCCCTTTGCCGCGGTAAAGTGGCCCAGGCACACCTGACAGTTACTTAGGGTATTGTTCTCACCCTCACTTCTATGGTAATGAGTTGTGCGTCCATGAATCTTGGGTCTCTACTCAACTGACTAATTCTGAGCGTCCTTTTGTATGTCAAAAACACTAATCTTCTTATGCCAGGGATGCCTGATACAACACTACCCAAATACTTGTGAGATTAGCAATGCTGCACTTGGGAGGCACTTAGTTACTGCATCATCCAGTGGTGCCTAGGTTTGTACTTGCCTTTGTCCGTGACTCTCTTCCCAACACAAAACTCTGTAGACCGTGAGGATGGATGTGTGGAGGAAGACAAGCACAGGTCTGGAATAGGCCCAGCTAAGTCATACTCCAGACACCGGCAATAACTGATGACCATGTAACAGATGTCCTGGCAAGAAGGACAACAGAATGTCTACTCCATGTTTCTCCAGTTCATGGACTGGGTATAAGAAAGGTGTTTCTTCACTACTTTGTGAGCATTGCAAAATTGTTTCATCTTGCTTGCAAAGAGTGCTATTGGCACTTAGGTCTTCTCTTTTCCTGATATTTACCTCAAGTGTATTTAAGAGATTTGCTTCTTTTTTTTTTTTTCTCCTTAGGGTAAAAATAAGGAAGTAACAGGTTTCTTCACAATCTTCCCTTGCAAAAATACACCGCTACTTCTAGTAGTAGTTCTCTGTCTTTCCCAGCTTAGGATCAGTTCTTTGTTGGCAAATTGCTCAGGGTTCCAAGTAAGGTCTTATAGTTCCCTGCTCAAAGGTACTAATATGTCATTGTCTCCACTAAAGATAATTAAAAACCTGCCTAATACTACCTAGAAAACCACTGGTGTAGAAGTCAGTTGTGCATCACTTTTCTGCATAATGAGAGATTGTCTCTGATTTGAGCAGGTAATTAGAGAAAAAACTTTCATTATTGGTCTGTAAGATTTATTTTGGCCAGATCCAGCTATTATCTGGTATGATGATTAACCCAGCATTGCCAGTTAGGGTCTTATCATACACTCGGTTGTAGTTCCATATTCTAGAAAAAATGAAACAATCTCTTTCCCAAAGTCACCTACCTTCATCCAGGCAACTCCTCTCCTGGTCAAGGATTTGGTAAAGAGGAGACAGAAGTACCTAATCCTACAATCCCACTAGACTGGGATAACTACAAACCATGCTGAGCTCTCTCAAGTGCAAATTAAAGTGCAAGCACCTACTCACTTTCTGGGACTCAGCTGTGGATACTTTTGAATTGGTACTGTCAAAGTGGGTACTGAATATGAAACTGTTCTAGGAATATGAAATGGACTTGACACTGTTAATGTTGTTGTTGCGATTGTACCAGCTTTTAACTCTTATTTTTTTCCTTGTGGCTGGTGGCTATCACTCCCTGAATCAATGAAAAGAAACTAAGCGAGCATTAGTTTCTTTCTAAAAGCAGCCATTTGTATTGTATGCTGAAGCAGAAACATTTGATAGCATTTTATGGGCAGATATTGCAGTTGAGTGAGTAAAATGTTAAAATACAAACCGTGCCTTTTCTTCAGGTCTTTTGCTGAAAGGGTGACTCAAAAGGGGTCTGAGTATTGACCTGGAGCGGCTTGACATCGAGCAGTGCGCTACCAATTGTTCTAATGTCAGCTTTCTTCCTAGGATAAAAAGGAGATGGGATTCTTTCTTTTTAAGCTGAAATGGGCAGCTAAAGGGAGAATGCTTCAGCACAATACTTTAATCAGAAAAGGAGAAAGAAACAAGTATAACAAAAGCTGTTCAAAACTTTCCTTTGAAGCTTTCCGTTTCTACTGAATCCTTTTAATCTGTACTATAACCTTTTCCTAACCTGCTCTTCTCTGCTACAGCATTTAGTTTCTCTAATTGTATTTTGCTTCCTAGAATCCTTTGCTGTCATGAAAACGAATGTTTCTCTTATGTCTTTATATAGATCCTACCGATGCTCCAGATTTTAACATCAGGTTCTTAGTCATTATGAAATTTCCTTTTTTTATTCTTCTAGACTCTGCTGGACACCATGTCTCCATTGTTCCTGTTAAAATTGCAGGTAGTCTGGAGCAGAGGTTCATTGTTCAAATTTTGCTGCTTGGTAAGCCAGGCTTTTTGCAGTGTTGCTCTGCCCCATGTGCCCAGGGCCATTCCTGTGGGAGGAGAAGGTAAAGGTCTTCCAGGTATTGAGTCCTCATCTATTTTAGGCAAAAATAGCTGATGAGGGTGTGACAGCCTTCTGAATTGCCCTTGCTGAAAGATGGCTTGCTCGAGTTCAATCCTTATTAGACAGCACATTTGTAGTGAGAAGAGCCTGTAGGCTCTAACAGCATCTCCTGCGATGAAAAAGCTAGTCAATGTTGAGAGACAAGGCCGTGTGAAACCAGACACGGCCTGTTCTTGTGTTCATAGTGTCACATAAAGATGACAGCTGGTACTTCTAACATACCAAAGTGATGGCCAGATGCCCCTGACCACACTGCTCACCCACACCCGCTACAGCTGATATTCCAGATCTGAGTGCGTAGGAGACACGATATGTGAACAACTGTCACACCCACCACAACATCAAACTTAGCGTTAAAAAGCTGGAAGGAATGCAGTGTGCTGTTCAACAAAATTTGAGTTTCAGATCTAATAGGAGTGATGCTTATCTATGGGTTTGGTTATCCCATTCTGTTGACATGAAAGTTGCACTTTGGGGCTGTCAGCTGCCCCTGCATAGAGTTTGGAGTGAGCATTTTATTGGGACTGAGGTGTGAATGCATCTGTGTTCCTGCTGCCTAGCAGAAGTTTAGAGGCTAATGCACTGAGTAACGGGCACAATTCTTTGCATCAAGCATTTAAGGAATATTCTCCCTTCTCTTCCCTCAACTCTGTTGGTGGGGGTGGGAATTGGGTCTCCTGCATCTGGTGCTTCCCTCACTTGCACAGTGTACCCTAGAGCCCCTTATCTCCCAGACATTGGTTCTAGAGGCAGGAGGATGTGGCCGAAACCAAGTGATAATTTCTATAAAGAAAACAAAACTCTATGTTTAAGTAGTTTTGGTGTGGCTATTGCATTTCTTTTCCTCTTTGAGACTAACTGAACGCACTGTTCTACACACTAGTGGAGCTTGAATGCTTCCTAAAGAAAGGAGATAGACACAGATTTTAAGTTTTGCTTTCTGTGACCACTGGCGTAGACAGCCATTGTAAGTTGCCTTGTCTGTAATGTAGAAGGGGGAGGAGAAAGTAAGCAGGCTTTTAAACTCAAGTAACAAGAGTTGGGTCTTCTAAGCAGTGTCTTTAAGTGCCTCTTTTGTTATGTCTTTAATGACTCTATACTATACTTGGCACTACTCATTCTTTTATAGTTGTTCCTGGTTTTGTATGGACTGCATCACTTGACATTGTAGTATTTCTACGGTTAACTTGTTTGGAGCAACCCTGGGCTATAAGAAAGATGTGTAATCTCACTTCAAAAACAGGCACTTTGGTGTAGTGTTGCACTGGTGCCCAAGAATAATTTGATCGCTGTACCTGAAGGCTGAGTATCTGCCTCAGATGCTCTCTGCTGGACTGGGGCCTAAGAGACCCTGAAAGAGTTGAGTGTTGTCAGTTAATTCCCAAACTGTAGCCTCAAAAATTTCTTAAGAAATCCTTTTTGATGTTTGTTGAAAAGTACAACATTTGCTTTGACAAAGGAGCTTAATTGCCTGACACTGTTACATGCCTAAAACTCAATGGCAAGTTGTGTGACTGGATTGCTCACTAAACATAGCATTTAATTAGCTTTTAATAAACATTTTATATACTTACAACAGTAATAAGTTTGCTATCAGATCTGAGTATAAGTGGTAGAAACTAACATTAAGACCCACGACCAAAAGGAAAATCCCATGTTCCCTGAAGAACACATCGGTTGCAACTTGCTTGCCAAGGTTTGAGAAAAACGACCAGAATCTATTGAGTGATAGTCGTAAGGCCCTGAAGGGAGGACCAGGGGCTGGAGGAGAGACTACAGAGGATTTTTATCATAGAAAGATGTTTCCCTCCTTTCCTACCAATATGCATGTTACAGCCTTGGTCTTGCTTATAGGATTAATAATTTGCATGGTTGACTGCACAATGAGTGTGTGCTCTGGAAACTTATTTCCGCTAGACAAAAACACAAGACTGTTACACATCCTTTTGACTTGTGAGTGACACAAATTAAAAAAAACTCAAAGGTGAGTGTTGAGGAATGTTAATATAGTACATTATCCTTTGCATCCAGCCAGGCCTATAAGCACATGCTTAAATAAATGCCTATGTGGTACTGCTTTAATGATGTAGTCTAGTAACATGGTAATAGCAGACTGATATGAAAACTGTTATACCAATAGAAAAGTATCTGTGGCTGATACCACCGCTTCCCTATTCTTCTAAGAAGAACAGTTTTCTAGGGACGGTGAAGGGAAATGACTCCATTTCAAAGCAAACTGGTTATACCGATATAAAACCTACAGGTAGATCAGCTCAAGCTTATAGGATTGAAGTGGACACACACAGCTCTCTACTAACATGCGGGTGAACTGTGTCTGCTAGGCTGCTTTAGTCCTGAAGGCTATTACTGAAGAACTCCGGGGCAGTGTTCTCCAAACACTTTTGATCATGCACCCGTATCAGTAGAAGTCTTTTGAGCAGGTACCCCGATCTACGTCTATTTATTTATAAATTACATACACGTACCACTGTGCTAATATTCTACGTATGATATAAAATGTACACACAAGTAGAAATTTTAAAAGGATGAGATAAAGATGAAATAAACACAATTTAAAAATTTTATTTTATCTATTAACAGTACAAAAAATACTTTCTTCCAGCACCCCAACAGATTGTCTTGTGCCCTCCCTGGGGTGGGTCCACCCCATATTGGATACCGCTGCACTAGGGGCGATGAAAGGATCTTGAGAGGAAGTTCATATGTGGGCAAGCAGAGAGTGCCTGGCAAGCAAGACTGTGGTCATTTGTGTCCAGCTCTGCCAGACCGTTTCAGTCCAGGCTCAGTGAGAGGATTTCTGTACAGTGGCTTGCATTTCTCTGCCAAGCATACTGCCAGACCCAGATCTAGTATTTAGCTTATTTAGCTGTGATGAAAAGTGGTATGTTCACCTGCTTCCTCTGTCTTCTCTCTCCCTTCTCCCTCCTCCCCAAATAAATAACATTCTAGCTTGCCCAGTGGGCTTGAGGTTTTTATGACACTTATAAAAACTCCAGGCCCAGCCTTGCTAGTAATCTCAAGGCACCTTTTTTTCCCACTAAAACCTTGATGGGTGTTATAGCACTTAAGGACCTAGTTGAGTCCGGCCCTAGGGGAGGAATGTAATCAATTCTTGATGTGGAATGGAAAATGCTCCCTATTCAGGGCTGTTCACAGTTAGTGAGGAGGAAAGGAGCCAGATCAAAAATGATGGAAGACGCTGATGGGGTTGAATGAGATGCAGCAGGTCTCTTACTTTTCTTAATTTTACCTTATGAGGCAGTCAACATAAATAAAGAATGAATGGAGAGAAATGTTGTTTAAATGAGAGACCTTTGTGAACGTAGCAACACGCAGCTGAGGAAGTGGAAGGGCAATACAAAGGAGCAAATCTGTCTGTAATAAAAAAAAACAGCTTTAGCAGTTAAATCTGCAAGGCTTAGGAAGCAGGAGGCTCCCTGTGGAGATACGTATTCTTCTTCTGTATTTGCCTTGCTATTCCTGCACACAGAATCAAGAGAGCCAAGGAGAGACTTAGCAATCAAAACTTGAGGTTCTCAGATATTCCTTTTCCTGCGGGATTCCATATTCAAATAGTGGTTAAAAACCAAATCAGAAAATGAAAGGAGGTTTGGAAAGAGATGAGCATTCTTGACGCCAGAGCTGCAATGCTGTTATCCTGGCTGGAGCAGCAGCATAGGCTGATCTCTCCTGGAGAGCAGGTTGACGCTGTGGTTTCTGATAAATGAACGCTGACTGAGGCAGCATTTCAGGACATGAAGGGAGGTCTCAGCTTTCTAGAAAATACAGCAGTAAAGAGGCAGAGATGCTTTGCTGTCAGTAGCAATAAAAGGAAGAAGAGTGGTGCCACGTGAGAGCAGTGACTTGCTTAAATAACCCTTAATTGTTTGTTAGTTAAGTGGAGGCTGTGAGGCATCTAGAGAATTGAGTTTTCCTTGTTGAAAATGTTGTGGTGCTAGATAAACACTGATGTGCTCCACGTGGAGCCAGCAGGGACTGGCCAAGGCAAGAAAGGGACATGCAACAGCAGCTCCATGTGAGTTGTTTCACATCCGCTATGAAATTAAATTGATTTTGGTGGGCTGGCTGGCTGGGCTATACAGAAGAGTACATTTCCGCCTTTGCTCACTTGCAGAAATATGTACGTCACCCTTTTGGTGTTTTGTTTTTAAGCCCACAGAATTTGAAGCCACACTAAGATTTTTGAATGCTTTTTCCATTATGTTGAGAATGATTGAAGAGGGTGTAGGTGCGGCATGCTCATACCTGTGGATTGTAGGAAAAGAGGCGGGGAATACAACTTTCAACACTTTAATGTAACATTACACTGTCTTCAAAATGAAAGAGAAAAGTCTCCAGCGGCAGACCTCCTTCACCAGTAGTTATGGCATTTGATCTGTGCTTACCTGCTGATTAGGTATTCCTTGCCAGAAAGGGTTTAATGGAAAAATGATGTATGAAAGTCTTGAGTGTAGATGTCAGCACTGTGCTAATTCATGTGGGCCAGTGCTTGGGAGCAAGGGAGATAAGTGGAACAGGAACCAGAGGGCATTGGGACATCTGATTTTTCTCTCTGAGCAGCCGCAGGCTGGCCAGGCACAGGCACAGATCTTTATTCTGTGACTTACAACTGAATAACATACAGTTGGACACACTCCTAACCAACACTGACCCAGCTGACCACCTGCTGTATCTGACAGCTAATCCTTGTCTCAAAACATGTATCCTTAGAAACAGCAGTTGTAAACTTGAAGAATTCATATTAACATAAGCCTCATCACTTTAGTGAGATGTCAAGAGAATGGGAAACTGTGAGGTATGGCAGTGTCTCAAAAATGCAGGAGGAATGGTGGGGAAAGCATCAGAGAGGTGGAGCCCGGGGAAGGTCAGGGTCACATAACAGCAAGAAGCCGGGGAAGGCTGGGAATGTGCAGAATGGAGGAAAGGAAAACAGGGCATAGGTCCCAGTGCCAGCCTGAGACATGGATAAGCCAGAAGCACAGCTGGTATGCTTAGCCTAAGATAGCAGAGCGTATCAGTCACAGAGTAAAAACATTCGGGGAGGCTGACTCCCAGTTCCTGAACTCGGGAAATATTTGCTCTGGTTTGGTGGGTAAGCGATTTGGAAGGGAAGCACTACTTTGTCTTTAAGCAGCAGTCAAAATTCACGGCCCTTATTTAAATGGGAACTTTTCCAGTTACTTGTCACCAAGTAAATACACTCCTTCATCATATCATGAAATCATAAGCCAGCCTGATATGAAAACAGCAGCTTACATCTTTCCCCTTTAAGAAAATCAATCTGTAAGTAGATAACAGCATACAGGACAGGACATGGGGCCAGAGTTTACAGAGGAAAAAACATACTCGGAAACTTCCTTATTATTATGTTAGTAAAACATTACTTTAGCATGCCACTGACTCTGTCTGTGGCCTCTGATCAGTCACAGGCTTTTGTTCCAGACAGATTTTTCCAAACTGTGGAGGATTCAGCTCTGGTATAGTAATCCAAGATGTGTTCTGAAACCTACTGCGAAGACTGCGTGCTTCTTCTGTAAGAGGAAGAATATAGCTAAGTAATGTGAAGCTCCGGTCACTGAGGTTTCGTGCTATAAATGTCCTACTCTGTGGTTACAGAATGGGAAGCTATTATTTCTGTTGTGATAATGCCCAGAAGCCTCTGTAGGAATCCTTAATGTGAAGTGCTTGTCACTTTGCAGACAGAAGGACACACTTTGCAGTGGTTGTTCCCATGTTGCTAATTTAAATTTACCCACAGGTGCATCTTGTGTAATTATACCTGCAGATTCAAGGAACTGATGTTTGGGCATGCTTTTTATATAGCAGAAAGATCTATTGGCTTTGTCTTCCAGTCCACTACTTAATATGACCTACGTGTCATACAAGCTACTTCCTCCTTTTATAAGCTGAGGTATATCCTTACAGAGATTAAATCCTACAGGGTCTTTCAGCTTTTATTTGTTCATATGTCGGCAGCCCCCAAGAAGAGTGGGGAAGATGATCTCCAAGTGTAGGTGTGATCTGGTCTGATGGATGGCTACCAGTAAGCAGTGCCTGTCTGGTGACCTTAAATACCTTCCCTCCTTGATCTCACAAGTACAGCATCCTACGACTGTGCTTGAGGAGATGTACTAGGTGCCAAAGTAACAAAGCATCTCTCCTGAAGGAGAGAAGTGCCTTCCTGTGGAGGAAGACACATGATGCTCTTCTTTGCAAACCTAGTTCCATTGCCTAGTTCCTGCCTGCTTGTGCCCTGGCAGCTGTGCAGCGTGGCGTGGGCCGTGGGGCATTCTGGCTGCCGGGTGCTGAGCAGTTACGTTGGCTGTGCACAGTAGCTGGGCAGAGGTTGCAGGAGCGGAGCTGTGTTGCTGAGGGACTGCTATTTCTAGATCCTGCTCTGACTTCACGGCACTGTTTAGCTCTGAGTTGTGCTTCTGGCTCGCTCTCTGCAGATACAACACCCTGAAAGCCTTCCCTGGGGGTACAGTGGTTTGTAAACACGTCTGTGTCAGCCTGGAGTTAACACAGGCAGCAAAAGTAGTGAATCCACCTTTTTGCATAGATGATTGCATTTTGGTTTTGTTGTTTTTTTTTTTTTTTACACTTTGTAGTTGAAGAAATGCTCTGATTTCTTAAAACTGAGAAGTGGGGTTTTAAGAGTTATTTGGAAGCCTAAGCAGTTGGAGTGCTGTGGAGCGTGTCATGTATCCTACGTGTGGTAAGAGGATTAGGGACGTTGATGTGCATGGTATATAGAAGTCATTTATTGAACTTTCCACCTGTTTGGCTGGTTTGAGTTCAGATGTTCAGACAGCCTGTGACACCGGTCACTTCGAAGGACAGGCAGAACAAGGATGGAAAATGGCAGTCTAACAAGAGGGGCAGGAGTAAAAGAGCAAAAAGAACACAGAATGCACACAAGGTGATACTGTGCATGCGTAAAGGAGCCTTGGCTCTAGCAAAGATTGCAAATACATGACCTCCACTTGCATCTTTTTAGCTGTCCTAAGGAAATATTTAGACTTTCTTCTGCCTCTAAGCCTAATGCACCAGCAAGGAACATGTGGTTTGTAACTGTTTGTCCCAAGGTTTTTGAGGGTGTTGGGGAGGAACATGGAGAATACGCAGTGGGACAATTACAATTTAAAAAGCAGCTGTGTAAATGCATGTGCATTATGATTTTCTCTGACAGAGATGGTGCCGCCTTCAAATGAGGGTGCCTGTGACTGAAGTGTTGATTTATTTTATATTATGATGATCTCTAAAGTGATGAGAGTTCCTTTGTCTCCCAGTCTAGGGCAAGCACAGCAGAGATACCTGGGCAGTTTGTGAAGCTCACCTAGAAATGTATGTATTTCCTACAGAGAGCAGTAAAATCCAAAGGAGGCTAGTACAGCCCAAAGGAAGCAGGTTTGGCAAAATAGCCTGAATATCATTCCCATAGAGCTTCTGGCACCAGCTTCCCTGGGTGGATTCTGGTTTTTGAGCTCTTCTAGCTGGGCTGCAGCAAGAGTGCCCTGCTCATTACCTTCTCCCAAGTGGGTGCAGCAGTAGGTGCAGTTGGTGCTTAGTTCTGTGCATGGGAAGTAGCGTTGAGCACTTTGGGGAGTATGTGCTTACCCTAACAACTATTCTCTGTCTTCTCCAGGAAGAGGCTGTAGCTGCCAGGAAGCAATTGCAGAGACCAGTACTGTAGCTACCTTAGCCTCATGCAGGATGGAGAGGAATCAATAGGAAAGCCTGTACTGAAACGAATGTTCTTGCATGAAAAGGTTGTCTCTAATGCTTTACGGAACTGTCTGGACTTCCAGTTGATAAATTCTTTCTTTTCTTTGTTTTTTTTAATAATAATTTTTTGAACAAAGTAGAAAAGCATTTCGTCTTGAGACTTGCTCAAAACAAGAGGTTCATTTTTCAGTGGCATGCATGTGTCTTGCATGTAAATGCAGGAGTTGACAAGAAGGCTTTCAGCATCTCATTAGTTGGGTCACTTGCTTGTTGACTTTTATTTACAAAAGACAAATTAAATGTCCTGATGATTTGCCTGAAAAACATACTAGGCTATTTTTCCTTCTTTAGACACAAAATCCCTCCCTTTGGAGGCAGGGTCCTGACATCAAATATTGCTAATGCTTATACACGTGGATTTTTATTTTAAATTGCCAGAAAGGAGCAAGTTGCGTGGTATGGTATGGCATTTGCAAACAGTGTGCACTAGAACAGACCAGGAGTCCAGGAGAGAAAGATGTGAAGATGGATTGCATCTCCAAGAGATGCCTGTGCAGGGAGGCTCCTCCCATGGGACTATCCCAGAGCAGCCTCTGGGATTTAGTTATGAGGGTCACCCTGCTGGTAATGGAAGTGGTGCTGACGTAAAACTATCCATGCTGCTTTGTATCCATGCTTCATAAATGTGCACAGCTGTGCCTACTGCCAGATGTGTAACTGCTCTGTGATCTACCAAAAGCTGTATCACAGATGATGCATGAAGTCAGCATGTTGACGGTTGTCTCTAACCTGCTAGATATGCTCGGTGTTAGCTGGACTGTCAGGAGCAGCCAATCTGCTGTGATGGTTGAGTGCAGTAAGATGTTAATAGAAAGTGCAATGGACTATTGCTATGGAAGATGCTGCAGCAGGAATTCCCCTGACAAGGGACAAGTGTGTTCAGTCCCACAGCCAAATGAATAATGTGCAAAGGATTATGTAAGCTGACACGATATGGTACTGTTTCAGCATTGACTCTGCTGCTTTAAGGTGTTTGGCTTATTTAAATTATTCTAACGATAAGACCTTGTACCAGTGTTTGGGAGGTTCTGTTAGATGTTGATAATGATGATTGGTAGGTTGTAAATTCTCACCACAGAAATGAAATTAAGTAAATAATTAAAGGTGTCAACATTACCTGCAGTGGGCTTTTTATTCTTTCTACTTCACTTGTCTCAGCTTGAAGGCTTTGTAGCTTTAAAACATGATGGTAAACACAAATAAATACTCTTAATTGTTTTTTGACCATGGCTTTAATCTACAACAAGCCACATTTCCACGGAAGACTACCACAACATCTCTCAAATGTTTGCATTCTCAGATGAGTGGTGTTGGTGGCACAGCACACATTTGGTCAATGGGAAAGGTTTAAGACCCACCTGCTTGGTCTCCTGAAAATGCCCAGAAATTTAACTATTTTCATACAGTGTCTTATCACACATGGTAATCTGCTTAGTGACAGCCAAAATTCTTTACCCTTGGCATCCCAGTCTTGTTCTTGATGCGCCACTGAAGTTCTTCACCTTGTCCAGGCTGAACTGTCAGCTAATGCGCAGCAGCATGAGGCAGGAGGAATGAGCAGGGTGCCTTGGTTATCGCCCCAGGCCTTGGGAGGCCACCGTCACGACGAGTGGGAAGGCCATCTTATATTGGGTAGGACATGTTAGACTTGACTCTCAAGGCTTTTGCTATAATGCTGAAGAAAGGTAGATGAGAATCTGGATCCTGTACATAGCAGGGAAGCAAGCTGAATTGTAGGAAGTTCCTTAGTTTACAAATACTTTGCTAAATTTTACCATTTAGTTTAGATTTTACTGTTTGATTTACTAAATAAGTTCTTTATTTAGCTTGTCATAACTCAGTGCTGTCTGGTGTGGAGGCCAGGAACTCTTGACCAGAGTCATCACAAAGCAGCTGTGTGCTGGTTTTCAGTCCTTTTTCATTTGTTCTTGGATCACTTTTAGACCCAGCTCTTAATTCTCTCTCTGGGTAGAAGTTAAAGTGCAATGTATGGATCACTTTTGCTGGCGTTGTGAGGAAAACAATCCTTTTTAATGCTGGGGAGGGCAGAGAAAGTTGCCTTTCACAGAAGCTGTTTGGAACAATTTTTGTCACTACGGTTATTACGTAGATGCAGATGTGGAGGCATTGTCAAAGGCTTACTTACGGAGGTTGAAAAATTGCAGTCAAATCACACTTTGCTAAGTAGCTTGGAATAAACTTAACTGAAACCAAATGTAGAGCAAAAGCGTGTGCTACTAAGCGCTTGGGCAGGGGTGCGAAGTAAGTTTCTGGGGAAAGGTGACCTAGTAAAAACTTACCCAGAAGCATGGGCTGCTGAGAGAGCCCTTATGGTCTAAGAAAACTATCTTTGGAAGGACTACATCCAGTTTCTTCTTTCTCATGTAAGAAAGCCAATATAGTGTGTTTGGGAGTTGGGGTTTTTTATTGCATCTGTGTAGATTGGCTCTGAGCTCCAAGCAACTCCACAGTATGGACCATGTTTTGATCATTTATATAGAATTCTTGTGCTAGGCAGGCCTAAAGGCAAGTGAGATTCATCTACCAAAACAGCAAATGCAAGCATCTACTTGCCCTGAAATATTGGTCAGAACCACAGCTAGTGTAAATTAGGAAGACTCCTTTGACTTGACAAAATAGACTTGTCACTGAAGCTTTGGTTGCTTTTTTTTAATGAAGATGGAAAAAAATATATGCAGCATAGTATCTTACATTAAAGACCTGGATACTTGCTGCCCAGTTCCTACAGGAGAGCAGTTTATGAAATAAACTGGAATAAAACGCAGAAGAGAACTGTTACATGCACTTACTTCAAGCTGTCTTGATAGGCTTGTCATAAGGCTGTCAAAGTGGCTATGGTTTGAGAATGGTCTGATGTACTTTTCTTCCAGGCCATTAAGAATAGAGCTGATTTGAAAACTGATTTTTCTGGCAAGCCAGATAAGCTCCAGTGCTTCCAAAGCTTACGTGAGGGAACGTAGTGTGAAACCCAGATTCTGAAAAATCTCACTTGGAAGATATTAAAATATTGGGTTTGGTTTTGTTGCTATTTTTTCAGCTCTTTCTATTGGTCTCTACTTGAGAAAGATGAAAAATTGTTTAAACTGCCTGTCATATTTCATCAATTGACACTTTCTATGAAAACATCATGATTTTTTTGATGAATGTGTATTTTCTGACAGAACTTTTCCATCAGCAACTTTTTATGTTCTCTAAATAAGACCCAAAAATCACGTTGTGTACTTTTGGAAAGGTGACTTCTCAGGAATATAAAGCAGTATCTAATTGCTTGGACTTGGGAAGAAGGAATTAATTGGCTTTTCAAACCCTGGTCTTTGAAAGCTGTGCCATATGTCAGAGGAGAAAATACTTCCCAATTGCCAAAAAATAACACATTCTGGAAAGATCTTTCTTAAGTATGCATCTGTATATAGTACACCTAAATGTGCTGTCCTCATGCGTGACTATAAATTGTTAGATTTTTACACAAAGAGAACAATAAAATGACTTCTAAATTCTTAAGCTGATGCTTTTACCACTTCTGTGCCTGTTTCAGGACTATTGGGTTCTGCCCAGTTGCTAGTGAAGTTAAATTAATTTCAAAGTCAACCCTGGATTACCTCTGTATAAGGTTTGTTTCCAACCAATGGATTGGCATATGTATGGTAATACTTGGGCCTATCAAAGTAACGGGATATTTTATCATGAACCTCGGTTACACTTTGAATGAAGGCACTAAGTCTTTTGCATGGCAGAACAAAAGGAGAATTTTCTTCCACTGCATTTTCTTCTTACACATATGATTTATCCTGCCCAAAATGACAATGCTTTTGACCTCCTTGAGATTTGTGTGTTATGTTGTAAGCACGCATAGATTACGGTAGGTTTTGAAACTTTCCATCTTTCATTCTGAGTCTGTGAACTCTGAGATACTAAATAACAGGTTGGTCATCAGGACAGGAAAAATGGAAAAGGATAAATTAACCTATTAAAAATGTGCTCAAATTACTTAGTCCTGCAAACCGGTTAAGTAAGGGAAAAGCAGTTAATTCACTTGGGAGTTGTTTTGTTCGTTTTTTTTTTTTTTTCCTAACATGCTGCTGAGTAAGGAAGGCTGGAAACACTGGTGGGATTGGAGCAGGGGGAAGAATGTGACTGGTGGGGGCCCGGCCGAGAGAGAAGACCCGAGCTTGTAGGAGGATGTGCAGGGGCCGCCTGAAGGGATGGTGACACAGAAGTTGCACGTGAACTTTTTCTTCAGTCTTCCTGGGTTTTCCGCAATGTGCATGTTTGCTGAGAAGTTGAGTGTGCAGCCTGCTCCCTCGCTAGGCTGCAGGCTGCTGCAGTTTGCCCTGAGCTGAGCTGAGCCAAACTGGGCTCTGCGGAGCGCGCAGTCTGAGGGCGAGGTGCCAGCCTTCGCTCCACGATCGTATCTCCCGTACGAAACACAAATGGTTTTCCCAGCTTAGCTTTTTCTCAAAATTTAAATAGCTATGGCTCTGGGGGAGACTTTTCTTCTGAGTGCAAAACAGAAAATGGAACGAACCTGGTCAAAATAGGTTCTAGCCGCAGTAATGACTTGCAAGGTGGTTGCTGGTGATTGCATGTGCAAGTGTTTGCTGGTAGGCAGGGTGAGAAGGAAGAAGGAGAGTTTGTGTGTGCACATTGTATCATAACAGAGGAAGTTTATGATATTTTACATGTTCTGCAAGGTCACTTAAGCAAGCCTGAAGTGCAAGTGCGGGCATGTGTGCTGCCCAGCCAGAGGTTACTCGGTAGAGCTCTGTCCCCACCCTGGGTGTGCACAGACCACGGGGGCTAGCTGGGTGGTTGGAAAATCCAAGAGTTCTCTTGTGGTCTGACTCTGTAACTTACATTGGAAAGCCTGATTGGTTTTTAAAGCAAAAAACCCTACATAAATAAATGTATTCTCCATACCCACACTTCAGGGCAGAGGAGAGAGAAAGAATCTGAATTTTGCAGTCATAATCGTATATGCATTCTGAGAATGGAAGACTAGGCAAAGCCACTATTTTATTAGACTAAGTAAAGCTTTGAAAGGTGAAGGGTGCATTTATGGAACGCTGAACACTTTTTATATCAGTATTTTCTGGATAGATGCCATTTAAGTCAATGTAAAAATCCTTAAAAAGTGCAAATTCACTATTTAGGTTTCTTACGCAGTTAGCTCTATATATGGGATATATTTGTGTACTTAGATAGAAAGTCATATTTAAATAAGTTATTTTAGACTAGTCATTAACTATGCAAAACCCAACTCGTTAAAAATTCAGTTATCGTCCTACAGAAATTCAATGTCACTCTTGTTTTATTGCGTATCAGTAAATTATGAATCAATTGTGCTCGCTTTGCCAATAAAGGCTGTTTTTTAAGACAATGAGATTATACAGGAGCTTTCAGAATTATATTTAGTCAACAATTAGGTTGACGTTTGAGTCAGAAAGTGATTCAGCTCACTTTTTTAGAGCTGTGTGGGTTCTGCATGGTGAATGGGATACAAATCTTGCATATTTATTTCACAAAGGAGAGCAGATACGAGGTTCTGTGTGGCTGGAGCAGGACTGCTGGGTAAGAAATTATTGTCCTGTCCAGTATACCTGGCAGTTTTCTGTAATTACTTTTCAAGGTAAACTTGTGCAGCTGCTGAAAACTTAAATGACATACAAAAGTACCTTTTTGTGCTTCTGATTTCTCGTGACTTCCTAAAGATGGAGTCCAGCCTATTGTCAATATCCACCCGTCTCAAGACTGACGTATTTCAGTTCATAACACTTAATGCTTTATGGATGCATTTTGGTTGCTGTGGGCAAGATTTAAAATGTTACCCCCACTCCCAACTCCTGCTTGTTAAGGCAAGAACTTAAAAACTACGACTATGCTCTGCCTGGAAGGTTGCCTGGGCACTGGAGTTGTGTTCGATAGCTACTCAAGGCTTCCTGTATAAGTGGGAATACCCGCTGTGCACTGTCTTGTTATCAGAAAGACGTATCTACTGTAGAATGTCAAAACTTGATTAAGTTGTGTGGAAGGAGGAAGTGATGTACTGTAAGTCATTCATACAGAATCAGTTGTAGAGCATTTTATGTCAGCTATAACAGTCTAGTGGGTGCTAACAGAATATAAATCTCCTGATCAGAAGAAGAGAACTCTTTGTTAAGAGGGTTTATTATTGCAATAGCAGTTAAGGTTAAGTAAGTGTATCTATTCTAGCTCCATAGTTTTCACTTGGTAATGAAAACCTTTTGTCATTTAAGCTGACATTTTCTGCTCTGTCCTTACCAGAACATGGTTTGTGTGGAGCTCTTAACTCTGGTCTTGCTATATAGAGGAACGTGCTTTCAACTGAACTGTTTCACTTCCAGTTTCTCAATCTCACAAGTTAAAATTGGAAAGTAATCTTTAAATACACGTTACTTTTCCCGCTGCACTTGGGAAAAAATTATCCACTTTTGTTTGCTTTTTTGGCATTTTTTTGCAATCTGAAGGTTCACTGTTTCAGTGTTTTGGTGCTATTTTTGCTGTCCTTCTAATAGCTTGACTTCACCGGAGTGCACCCAAGCATTAAGGCTTAAGAGCAAGTCCAACCACAGTATTTGTGTAGTTCCTTGTAGTGAAGTTTCATGCAAAATTTCTGCAAACTATAGTTGTTGCTGTAACTAAGGATGGGAGCTGATATAGGGGTAACGGACAATGCGACCTGACCAATACATTAGTGGATCTCTGCAGAGCCAGACTGCAGAATGGCAAATCTTGTGCTCTGATTCTGCCGAGAGAGCTGATGCTGAGAGCCAAGCAGCCATGTAGTGCAAGGGAGACTCACTCTTGTTAGGCAGAACTTCAAATGAGAAGCTGCGTGCCTCCTGGTTTTGGTCAGGAAGAGTGTATTTCAGACAGTCCCAAGGCTGTTAAACTAAGGCACAGTAGTCACTGAATCCAACTCTTAGTTTGGGGTTACAGTCATGACACTGTCTTTTGCACAGGGATGTAGAACTGCTCTTAAGTGCTGCCCTGTCCATTGGGTTTGTCCATGCTGTCCCTCTCGGGTGCATTGATTTTCACTGCTTCTGTAGGAGAATAGAGAATGTCCCTGTCTGCATAGCCCTTACCTGGTGACTAAAGCACTGCCACGGGGTGGGAGCATGAAAAACACTACTTTTAAAATGGAGCTTAATTAGCTTATGGAAGGGATTAGAGGAGAGGGGGCAGTAAGGACTGGTGTCTGCGTCCCTGGTATTGCAGGCTCGATGTTCCTAATTTGGCTTAATGTAATCTGGTGTCTGACAGGATAACCTTGTTACGCTGATACAGTGCTGCCAACCCTTAGAGCCTCCCTTCCCGCCCCCCCAACCCCCCTTCTTATGGAATAGTTGAAACTGGCAGAGAAGGTGCAAGATCAGTGAAAAGCTAGAGTAATGACAGCATGGGACTGCAAGGCTTATTACATTATGGGAGGAAGAGGACCAGCGTATGCATTGTAACGCTAAAAATATTCCCTGTGACGTGGGACAGCGACACGAGCCAAAGTGGTGTCTTTGACTTGTTCTGATAGTGTGCTCTCATGGGGATGTCAGAGTGCAGGATAAGGCTGCAATGTGGTGGCAGGGACGCAGAACTCAAAAGCGCATAGGCATGATCTGCGTGGCTCTGTGTGTGGAGCAGAGGCAGATCTGAGAGTCACGGCGTTAAATGACGATGAACTGGGCAGGAATTGGAGGTGCAAAAGAAAGGTGGGATCAGGTTCTAGTGTGCAGGAATCATGTCAGCTGGGACAGGGGCAGCACTCTCTCTGGTGGGTTCAGACGCCGTCCTTCTGGGCTGTTTTGAGGAAAGCACTGCTTTGACATGCTTATGGACAAATAAAAGACTATCCAGAAAGAGGCCAAAACAGCTGCTGTGAGGGTAAAAGGTACAGATAGTGTGTAAGTGGAAAAATGAAATGCATGTTGCCTCACAGACCTTCATGCTACAAACTAAGTCTGCAGAGCAGAGGAAGAAACTATTCAGAGTGTGTTGTATTTGTATCATATAGGAGGAAGACAGAGAATATAGGGAAAGCCTCCTCATGAGATCTGTCAGACAGTGGGTGCACTTTCAAAGGAATTAGCTGACATGCTATCACTTTGGCCTTGTTTTCCTGCTCTAGGAAAGTTAATCCTGCTTTAAATTGCTGTTGTTGGACATGCCTTGTGATGATCAGGAGGGAGCTTATCTTCCCTTCTTGCTTTTGTCCTAGGTCCAACTCGAAAAATGCCTCTGACTGCCAGTGCCATGGACTTTTTTCAGCTCTTTGTCCCTGACAATGTACTAAAGAATATGGTGGTCCAAACCAACATGTACGCCAAGAAGTACCAGGAGAGGTTCGGTAGTGACGATGCCTGGATTGACGTCACCTTGATGGAAATGAAGGCCTTCTTAGGCTACATGATATCAACCAGCATCCACCACTGTGAGTCCGTTCTCAGTATCTGGAGCAGCGGCTTCTACAGCAACAAGAGCATTGCACTTATCATGACACAATCACGGTTTGAGAAGATCCTGAAGTACTTCCACATTGTGGCCTTCCGCTCGAGCCAGACAACGCATGGCCTCTACAAAATCCAGCCTTTCCTGGACTCTCTGCAGAATGGCTTTGACTCCGCTTTTCGACCTTCACAAGCCCAGGTAAGAGTAAGCTGTTGGCAGGGAACATCTAACCTACGTGCTCTAGGTTGTCTCGCTGTGACTGAAAGCATAGAGCACAGCAGCCTGAAGAAAGAGCTGGGGCTTCACAGCGTGCTCCACGCTGTGCTGCAGTGCCTCCATGAAGCATGAGAGAAAGCAGCACTGTCCTATGCGAGTGCTCAGCAATGTCTGACTTCCAGCTCTGCAGTGCAGGTACCTGGCATCTTTCAATAGGAATGATGGTCTCTGAGCTGGGGCTGTTTGCTTTAGTGGTCTAAACAAGCCTGGAGACTTGGCAGTGAGGTTGGCACCACTAGGTTTTGCTGTCCTGAGGGTTGCAGGCTGCTCCTGTGAGGGAGAGTGGAAAGGGCAGAGCTGGTGCAGCTGGGCTGGAGCGAAAACCTGTAGCTGCTCGCGCTACCACCTGAGGGTTGGATGCAGGAGCTGAGCTCGCTAGGAGTGACCGTCCCAGACCTTAGCTGTAGGTGCTTGCCGTATGGTCCAGCAGCCCAGCTGCCTCCTCACGACTGTGCAGAGGGAAAATAAGCAGGGGGACAGGTGCCTTTGCTCGCTGCGGTTGTCAGTTGCCCTCAGCAGCACTGCCTGTGCCTTGTGCCAGTCCTGGTTTTTAAAGATAGGTGATACTCCTATGGAAAAACTTATCGATGTGTGGATTTGTGACCAAAGTGCCAGTGACCTGGACATATTTCTAGACTACCAGGAATAAAAGTGAACAGGGCTGCAATGAATTTTCATTTGCAGATACAATTAGGGGTACAGCAGAATGGCATTCTGTAGGGAGACTGCTCCATAGATGGGGCAGACAATGTAAGGAACTAAATATAGACGCTTATGTAGCTGGTTGTTGTCTGACTACAGCTGCAACGTTGAACAATTTATTTTTTTTAATAAGTGCAAGGATATCTTTTCTTAATATTCATCATACACTATTTAAAGTTTGTTCCAGTATAATTGATCTTCTTTTGGGGCTGTTGCTACTGGTCACGTTCAGAATTCTGGAAAGAAAAAGGAGTAAGCATGAAATATGGTACTGCTTGAAATAACTTTTCAATCACCTCTCTGTTTTCAGAATATAAGGATTTGACCGAGACATTTGGAAAGGGTGTTGCATCCATTGTCCTCTTCTTCTTCCTGTTTCCTCTCTGAAGCATCACATTTTTGCCCACTGCATGAAATTAATGAAGACCTAGATGCATCACATTGATTGAAGTGTGCCTAAAATAAATCAGGAGGGATTACAGGTTTTTTCTATTTTATAGACAATAAAAATCATACCTGTATAATACAGGACGACACAGCAGTCTAAAAAGCTGTTACGGTGGAGGAGGGAGGAGTGTTCTCACTAAGCCATGCCAGCAAGGTGCATTTCCATCAAGACAAAACAGGCAGTGAGAGACACGGTATTGTTGGGACCGAGCTCTCATTAAGATATGAAATCTAATCCTTATGGCCACTGACTTCAATGGGTGGAAGATAAAGGCTTCAGAAATGTGATCACTGTGTCTAATGTAAACGCTTATAATGGTGTTCTGTGGGACATGCTGTGAGTGCAAATCCATTAAAGGATAAAATTTGATTTGCATGTATATCCCTTCTCCCTTCCCCCCCTCCCAAGCAAGGTTTGAGAACTGAATTGACAAAATCATAGTGTCCTATTTGCAGTGGCAAAACATCTAAATCTCCACAAGCAAAATGTATGCTTGTGCTGAGCTTGGTAAGGAGATGAAACTTAAAAAAAAACAAAAACAAAAAAAAAAGAGGGGGGGAAGAAGTGATGACAGCCCAATTCTTTTCCTTCCCCCTCCACTTCTCTGCTCCCTTGTCAGTGTTTACGTCAGTGATTTCTATACAGCATGTTTCAGTGGTATTGAGCAGAACAAAAAGCACTAAAGTACAGCTTCAAAAATAACTCTGTGAGAAAGAAAAAGGTTTTGAATCTGTTGTTAAAAATACTCTAGTGTAGCGCCGGTCGCCTACTGGGGGATGTTCCAAGCCTCCTCCCGCAAGGAGCCTTGTGCCTAACATCCTCCTGGGTGCCATCAGGCAGGGCTGCACACTACCTGTCTCGAGAGACGTGGACCCCATCTGCTCAAAACAGCAGGAAAGACCTCTCCCTAGAAATTGTCTTGAGTGTGGATTAGCAGACTGCAGTAAACATCAAACCCAGAATGTCAGGCCCAGTGAGAAATAATAGAAATGATTAAAAATAATAACCCAGTTGCACAGACACAAAGGGAAAAGGCAAGGGGAAAGACCCATTCAGATGAGCTTTTGGATGTGCTGCCTCTGAAAGCGTTTTGGGAAGAGGGGTCCAGGTTTCTGTAATCAGTGATACCTGGAATTCCACGTTCAAAATGGATTTGTTGCTTAAGGTACACCTGTATTTTGAACATGAGACTTGCAGGATACGGGTGGCTTGTGCCTGAGCCGTGACTTCTGCTAAAGCTTTAGGCTAACGTCTCGTAAATGGCAACAAGCAGAGGAATGACTCGGGCTCCTTGCTGTTGAATGCAGCAAGGCTGTTCAGACTTACAGGTAGCATTGTTACTGACTTTCTTCCTCTGGCAGTGTGGGCTCACAGAACACAGGTTAGGAAGATGCCGTGTTTAACTCGCCCCTATGGACAAAACAGACAGTCTGCATCCAGCAGGCGGTGCAACATCTGCCTTCACAGTTATTTCTTCTACAGACTTGATCTTTTATTTTTGGAGAGCTAGCAAAGATTCTTCAAGTGGAATTTCTGTCAGAAAATATTCAGGGTTTTTTTCTCATGTGTAACCCTCTGCCCAAAAATGTGCATGCAAAAATGACTCCACAGCTTCTATGAAAGGAAACAAGAGAGAAAGGGAGAACTATGCCAATATACCAAAACAAAGAAAACAATCTAGTGAATTATAATTATTTTGCTAAATATACTGAACAAACAAAAGGAACTAATTACTCTCCAGCTTATGAAGGTATTGAAAGCCCAGAGCATTATAATTGTGTATCAGCAGCGCTAGCTTCAATTTCCGAAGTAAAAAAAATGGTGTTCTGACCTAGATTGGATAGGAATGACAGGAATATTCTCTGCATCCTATCCCTCCCCAACATCTTCTGTATAAATAACTGCTGGCTCTACCTGAGCAACAAGAGGTGGAGTTTTGGGTCTGTTCCTGGAATCAGTGTCGTCTCTTTGCCGTTTAGCTTTGTAGCTGTGCTACTGTCTACAGTGCTCCCATGGAAGCCTGAAGACAGGGAGGATGCCCTGCCTGAGCTCAGGAGGTATACTGCAGTAAATTCAAGGGTACTCACCTGCCAAGGGTATACACTGAATTCCAGAAACCAGAGCAGCTCAGGAAGATAACATCACTGCTCAAATATCCTTCTGTGCCTGCTGAGTATTTATATGCTTGTCAGCGGGATGTGACTAGACAGGAATGCTGTCTCTGGCTGCCCCTGACTGGCACGGGAGAGGTCAGGAGCACAACTCTGAGCACTCCCCCCTTCCCTCTCCCTCCAGGGTACCTTCTCTTTGGCATCTTGAAACCAAACAGTGTTGCATCTTCCCAGTGAAGAGTCAGCTGGGAACAGTCAGCTTAACTCCTTACCTCAGGCAGGAGTGAACTCCCATGCAAAAAGAAAGACATAATTCCAACCTCTTCCTCCAAGGGCATGGTGCTAAAGTTTGGCCGGTTACTAGGGGGCTTGTTTGTGTTTCGCTCTTGGTGGTATCATAGGGTACAGCTAAGTAGTTTCAACATAGTTCTTCCAAACCAGCTCACAGCATTAGATGACAGCTGCTCTGAAAACAGAGGGGCAAAAACCAAGCTTGTAGCTCTTTCGCATCCTCATGATTAAATGTTGCTTTGGTATTGGACATTTCTGAATTAGAAGATCTTGCTCAAGTCACGCCTCTATATCTCAGTTTTCCTGTTTTCAAAATGATTCTTTGTGAGTAACGTTGCTGATCCCAAACCAGGACTCTTCTGTCTTAGGGCTTCTGTGAGTGTAACACAAAGATGTAAGTATTCAGAGAACGTTGGCCAAGTATAAGACATGGAGCAAGAGAAAGACAGAGGAGCAATAAGAATATTGAATAGCAAGGGAAATTTCTGATGTCCTGTAGCTCTTGGCCAGTTGATCCTCTGGTGAAGCCAGATTTTAGGAAGAGTTTGACAGCAGAAAATGATGAACCTTTATGGCTATTTTTAAATTACCTAATGGTAATGGAGTGCTGTAAGAACTGATTATTTTTTTTCTTTAAAGAGAGTCAATTGAAGAACGAACAAATGGGTAGAGGAGCATGAAATCATAGCTCCATTGGAGGTGGGAGTTAACCTTTGAATGATGGCAAAGAGGATCAGTAAAATGTGGACAGGCCAAACAGAACTTTGAAAGTGAAGAGAAAGAGTCTGTCTGATATATTGCAGAAGAGTTATCAGAGAGAAATAAAGAAAAGTGGCATTACCAGTGTGATGGACTAGGAGAATGGCTTTCCATCAGCAATCTGTAGGGCAGGAGTGCCTTCTGTTGAGGCTAAAAGGAAAACTGTTGAAGGATGGCTATGGGCTTGGATGAAAACTTGACTGGGTGGATGGGTTGTTACTCTAAAATGAGTAACATTTTAGAGCTGTTACTCAGAAAGCATGGAAAATGCAGGCACTGCCTGGCTCGGAAGACCTTGCAAGGAGTTGGAGGTAAAGACTGACGTTCAGATTCACTGGCCAGTGAGATCCGCAGAAGGAGGAGAGGGATGTCTGCAATGACCAAAAAAGGAATTAGTAAGGGGTTATCTGAAGGTGAGGGAGATGCTCTTAAATGTGGCGTAATAAAATCAGAACTGACAGATATGCAAGCGGAGATGTCAGATACTAGCAGAGAATTTAGTTTAGATGGGAGCAGCTTTGGAGCAAAAAAACAGAAGCACAAGCTACTGTTGCAGAAGCAATGGCTGAATCTGTACATACAGGTGCAGTTACCCAGGGGACTCTGCAACTGGGTGGTACCCACCAAAAGCCAGAGACAAGGCAAGCTGAGGCAGTTTCCCCAGGAGACAGGCTGAAGAGACAGCCTGGATTGGCGATGGCCATGGAGCCAAGAGATAAGCTGTCATCTCAAGGACATCTTGGTTCATTATCTAAGGCAATGGAGTACAAAAGAGTTGGTGGTTCTGGGCTTTGCCTACAAACCTATTTGGGCTGTGATGAGAGCAGGATGGGTGGAAATGTGGAGCTCTGGAGATGATCTAAAATGGAGAAGAAAGAAAGGCACTCCTGACAGTGGCTGTTTTGTTCAGTGAATGAAAGGTGTTGTGACATGGAGCAATTACTAGAGAGGCAAGACTCCAAGATGGGACTCCAACACTTGGAGTGCATGTACATATTGAGGGGAAAACAAAGAGTGAAAGCTTGGCAAGAAGATCAAGCAGGGATGAGGATGGCTATAAAGACGAGGAAAAAAACCCACAATGGGATAGCTGTTGGGGACCGAAGCAACTAGATGAGGAGTTTCTTAGACCAGAACAAAACTGGTGATTTGAGAGAAGAAAACGGGGACGATTTCTATTAAAAAATCCACAAGATATCTTGCATCAAAGGAAGTCAAAATAAGAAGATGGGAGGGCTTGGGGAATGAGTCAAACATGGTGAAGAGGCGGCCAGCAATATGTGTAGGAGTCAATGAAGGCAGAAAGTGGATTTTTATCTAGGAAGATGAGAAGGAGGAAAGAATATGCCATGGGGGCAGTAAGCTCACTCCTGGAAAAGTGAGTACTGCAGTGACAGCAGGAATGGGGAAAGAGCAAATACCACCACTTTGCACAGGGATTTGGCAAAGAGATGGATTTGAGATTACAGGAAGAGTGAGGAGACTGAGAATGGAGGAGGGTGAACAAACTAATAAGACTGGCCAGTGGCAACAGGGGTAACTTTTGTCACAAGAAAACCATGTCAATGCCAGAAGCAACAAATTGCCCCCTTTGAAAATGAAATGGGGATTAGCTCTCCCAGCAGGAGGCACAGCCCATACAGTGCCTTGCTTGCGAAGTTGAAGCAGTGGTTGCATAGGGAGGAGTGACAACATTTGTGTCCCCTCTGGAGGAAGCAAGAAGAGCAAGCTCTGGGGTGTTCATTTCAGTTTCCCTGCCAGTCCACATTACCTCTTTGCAGCAACAGCAAGTCTTGCCCTACTCTGTTTCCATTTTCGTTCCCTTTTCCCAGCAGTAGGGACTTTGGTGGAGCATGAGTGTTGTTATGGAGAAATGGGAATGACTTAAACATTTGGGAAACATAGGGGAAAGGAGGGGAAGCTCTGGGTCCTAGGGGAAGTCAACGCTGAGTGTGGGGAGGGAGAAGAGGAAGATGGGGAGAGGTTTTCAAAATTCAGATTTCCTTTCTAAATTTAAGGCTGACAGGCCTTACTGTGTCTTAGAGGGCAGAAAGAGTGAGTGTGAAGGGTAAGCAGGATGCAGTAGAGCTGCTGTGAGGAGAGCTGATGCTGTGGTGCAGAGGAGAGAACTGAGCTAGTGACAAAGGGTAAAAAATGTCCCCAGGTGATGCTTATACAGCCTTTTCTTTCTGCTGCTCTCCATCCTACAGCAGGGGAGATTGTAACAGTTGAACCACACCACTCTGGGATCTGGCAGGTAAGAGGGCCTTTCCAGAAGCTGAGGAATTCTTAATGGTATATCCAACCCCATCCCAAGGGATGTCATCCTCACCTCTGCACAGAAGAGGCAGAAGGGCAAAAGCAAATGACGGCACAATTAATATTTGCAAAATGCTGTCAGAATTCCCTGAGGTGGAAGGGTGAAATGCCCCAGGTGGCCTTCAGAAAGGAAGAGCAGTGTTTTGTGCAGACCTTGAGAGAGGAAGAGGATTTGGCTCCGGTGGGGAAACGGAGCAGCTGCAGCTTTAAGAACAAATAGCTTTGTGTGCAGCTCTCCTTGCTCGCATCTGCATTTTGGTGCATAATTTGAACATTTCACAAGAGTGGTTTCAGATGGTCCTGTGAATGTTTTATGAGCCGTTAAGAAGTGGAGTGCGTATAAATGAAAGTCTGCAGCCGCTGCTGCGTGGGGACGGCACGGGGTGCCTATTTTGGGCTGACAGAGTGATGTTCAACAAACGTCTTGTATTGAGGAGGCCAGCAGCTGCTCATCACTGCTTACCCACCACAAGCATTGCTCCCAGGTTTAATGTAGCTTTGTTCTCGTTTCCGCCACCGGCTGCCTGCAGATGTGCACAAAAGTAGCACACATGCTGACCCGGAAAGGGTCGGTCTGAGGGAGAGCGCCTCTGCATTGTGGATACATCTGAGCCTGCCTCCTGGGAGGTTGGTCACTGGAAAAGAATGGGGTCCTTTAGATCATAACCCATCTTTAAAAGGGTATGAATTTTGGCCTGCCAGGACTGCTTTCCCCTCGTGTACTAGGTGGGGAGCCTGCAGTGGCTTGCTCTGATTTAGATGAAGATGTCTGAATTTGGTCAGCATTCATCAGCTGAGACCTTTCAACAGTTTCCAAACATTTGTACTCTCACAAGTGACTTGCTAGACAACTCACACACTGTGCAGTCAGGGGTGTGTATGTCATGCACAGCTACCTGTGAACTGCAAGGAGGTCGTAGTGCTTTTCTGTAGAGGGGATCTATAGTGTAAAACCTAACAACTTTGCTACAGAATTAATGGAGAGAAGTGTAACAAAACAGCTATGAGGAACAGGGAACGACTTACATCATCTGGATGCAGAAATCACTTCACTGTCACAGATTTTCATTACTTGCTCCAGTCTGCCTTGTCTTTTTCTATTCCTGCCTCTGGTCCTTTATCTTTCTGTCTCCTTTTGTCAAATTTTTCAGCTCCTGAGGCAGGAGAGGCTTTCCTGAAGCTGCTGCCACCAGGAAAAATGTTTTCTGTCTCTTCACCACCTCCTTAAGTGGCAGCAGAAAATATCTCTTTTTCCCTTAACTTCTCCCCCTCTTTGCTGTGTGTTTTCCTTTGCTGTAACCAAGGAGTGTACTTTACAACATATTGTAGGGGATGTTTGGGTGGAAGACATTCTGCCAAACAAGATGAAGTTCATGATGAAGCTTGGAGAAGGATGCTGCTAACAACCCCCACCCTGCACCTCATTTTGGAGGGATGTTGAACTGTAGCTGATAGTGAGAGGTAGAGGCCACATTTCAGATGGATGTTAAACTGTAGCTGATGTGAGAAGCGAGAGCCATGCCTTGCAATGTTTGCAAACCACGTGTAGAGCAGCCATCCACAATGGAGCGTGCCTGGCCAGGCTTTGGTTTTTGTTGGATGGTAGCATTGAACAAAAGTGGTTTTGCTCCTTTGTATGAGGTGATGTGCACAAGCACAATGCAAGAATCGTATTTCCTTGGAAGAGTTTAAAGGACCATTTTATTTAGTAATCGTGTATTCTTCTGTTTCTTCCCCCTGCCCCTCTTTTCTTGCCAATTGCAGGTACTACATGAGCCCCTGATTGACGAGGATCCCGTTTTCATTGCCACGTGCACGGAGAGGGAGCTGCGCAAGAGGAAAAAGAGGAAATTCAGTCTCTGGGTTCGGCAGTGCTCATCCACTGGTTTCATCTGCCAGGTGGGTTTTAACTCTTCAGATGTCTTGCTTCAGTTCCAGCAGGCCCTTAAATGCATTGTGGGACCAAAGGTAACAGTCACTTCTCTTCATTGCCTTGCCGGGGGCTACAATCTGAATGCAGACTCTGACTCCCACAGATACTAGATCCAAAGGACGGTGATGACAAGTTCCTGGTGCTCTGTTTGCTGTATGATTTCACTGAGGGTGCCTGTCTCTGATACTGTCCATCTGGCCGCCAGCCCTAAGCTAATTAAATTGAAACGGAGTTAAAAGGTCTGTCTGTTTGTACATCCTAAGTTTATCTAAATGTCTGGGTACTGTGACTTCTGTCATTTTTAATGTGTCAGCTTCTCTCTCTAAGTATGACCCTGCATCTGTGATAGCCAGTGGTGTCCAATAGACTAAATCAATATGGTATTAAGATGTCCATTTTTCTGTGAGAAGCATATTAGCGGGGTTTTCTATTACATCTCTTTTCACACCTCTACTTCTCTACCAAAGAAATAAAATCTGATGTGACTTCAAGGTGAGATATGAGCCTGAGTGGGAGATGTGTTAAAGCGTTTGTTTTTAGTGTTGTAAAGCATTGGGGACAACTTTTCAAATTCTCAGATTCCCCAATTGCTGATGTATTTTGAGAGCTCTTGAAAAATCTGGCTGTTTATTTTGATACCTAGAGGTGAGGGGGCAGATATTTTCTGACATTTCTTTTTCCCAAGAGCTTCTGTGAAAATGTGGTGTCCTGCATGTTCCAGAGCAGTGGTTCAGAGGTGCAGGTAGGACGTGCATACCGCTGACGTGCACGCTGCCTGCACAGGCTGAATACATGTCAAAACTTCAGGGCCTGCAGATTTGCTGCGGTTGAATATTTGTTCACAGTAAAACTTGATCTGTGAATCACTGTGACTGTTTGAGTAGCTATGCTGGAAAAGAGGCTTACTGGGAACAGGGGTTTGCATTTTCAGCAATGCTATTCACTCTGAGAAGAAAATTAGGATCATACATCTTCCACCCAGGTTTTAAAGCAGTTGTTTTGTCCGATACAAAATAGATTCACCTTGTGAAGTATCCTTGGAAGTTTCCTCTCTCAAGGCTTTTGCTACACAGAGGCAGTGTCCTTAATCTCCAAGGTGAATTCCACCAGTCCCACACACAGCTTATTACTGAAGTGTAATGGGTACAGTGAGCACAAAGTTTGCTGATCCGTCTTGCCATGCTCCCCCCAGCCAACTGCCACCAAACTAATAAGTCTTCAGACATGCCAGAGGTTTCAGATTCTGATCTATAATTAAGTTGCATCTCCCATCCTGTCCCATGAGAGAGTAAATTAATGGAATGTCAAATGAAACAGAATAGATGCTCAGCACCACCCTAATCCTCCTGCTCCCTTAATGAATTAGATACTCATGCTTCACTTGCATCCGGATGACGTCCGGGATCATCTTAGCAGCCGCCTTCTATTTTCATTCCATGACTTGGCTGTAATTATCATCATGCTAAAATGATTGGGTGAGAGGGACCTTAGGGAAGGGTGAAAAAGACTATATAGGAACCTGAACATTCATGCTAAAATGGAAAAACCTAGCCTAGCCACTTCATAAATCAGGCTAATTCAGTTTCAAAAGTCTGAATAATATATAGCTATAAAAAGGTGAGGTAGCCCAGGCAGAAGAGGGAAGTGAGATACATATGACTGGCTCTCAGGAGTGGAAGGAACCTCAAGAGGTCTGTGATGCTCCTGGCCAAAAGCAAGGTCCTCTAAACTTGAATGATGAGCCTGATGTTAAAAAAATCTCCATTTTGGGGACATCTTAGTTTTCCCAGTGATCTGCTTTTCCTACAATGAAAAGAGTTGGTTGGTTTGTTTTCCTAAGGTAAAACTGATATCAGTGTTTTGAAGCCACATACTGAGCTACTCTGTGAACAGCTCGTGGTTGGCATCTCACTGGGCAGTTGTTAATGTTAGGAGTTTTAGCTGTTTGACTCCCTGGATTCCTCTGTCTGCTTGTTCTCATGAAAAAAAACTGAATCAGTTTTTTGAGTATGAGTAAATACTTCTGCTTGATGGCTCATCATTTGCTTTTTTCAGCAAATGGTGTTTAGTTAGAAATCCAGCCCAATATTCATGGAACAGAAGTGGCATAAAACCCAAATGTTGCTTGTGGGTATAACATGCCTAGGCATTATATGCATAATATAAATAATGTATATATATTAGACTACTTTTCTGTCTTCTGTAGTACAGATAACCTGACTCCACCCTGATAGTTAAGTCTCTGTTTTAAGATGGATGCACAATTTCAGATCATATCTCTGCTTCAGAATTTCTCAAGCGAAGCATCTTGTTGCAGTGAATAGCTGCTTTACTGAGTATCTTTTCATGGTCAGCTGGCCAAGTGGGGACATGCAGGAAGGACACATCATTCAAACAAAGTAAATACACGTCTACAGCAGCTGGGAACATGAACAAAACCTTTCAGAGGGTTAGAAGGGCTCCAGGAGGGATGACTTTGGCAAAGTAGGCAGCAAAACTGTCCTGATACTGTTGCTTTGTTCATCCATCCTTGATGCTGGACACCAAGGTAGCAGCAGCTGCTGCTGCAGCAGAGGACTTGGGGCCTTCTCATTTTTTCTTTCTTTCTAATTCAAAGAGAACAACAAACTCAGCTTGCAGGACCCCAGGTGTCCTTTGCTCCATCTTCTCCCTGCTTTCCTCATTTCTCTCCAATATATTTCCCTACATATGTGTTACCACTAAGACGCTTTTCAAACCGATATTTTAATATCTTGATTGCAGTTTAAATGACCACAGGGGCTTAGAAGTGTTTGTTTCTTTCTTAGAATATTTGCTGAGTAAGTCATCCTATTTAAATCAGAACTCTAGTTTCAGTTTTTATGTCTCTCATTTTCTCTCAAAAAGCCTGGAACACTTGCTTGTAAAAGATGTACATAAATATGATTAGTAGGACTCTCATTTTAGATATAGCAATAGAGCTCATCAAAAACTGCTGACAGTTCCCAAATACCTGATCAGGCCTAGTTATTTTGTCCTGGTAGGACACATCATGCTCTCTCTGTCCTTTTCTTATATGGCTCATAAGGAATTAACATGGTCAGGAGTAACTTTTACTAAGTGAATCTTAGTCCTTGCGTAGCTCCTCCTGCACAAGAAGGTTTTCTGGTCATTTTACAGAAGGAGAAGGAAGCAGAGGAAGCTGGTGCCATGCACTGAACCCCATAGGGAGCCAGGCAGGACAAGGTATTCCCATAGTGCCTCATCCTGGACCACAGGCCCATGGCACAAACATAACCCTAAAGACAGTCCCTGACCCAAAGAGCCGTTAATCAACAAAATGGAAGGCAGCGTGTAGATGGTAGAGAGCACTGCAAAGGGATGGTCAGGCAATATTAATCACTATGATAGTTGGTAATGGAATTAGCTCATCAACCTAATTATTCACTGGAAAAAATGTGGTAGAGAGGCAGAGAGGAGATGACTTTATGGATGTGTGTATCCTTTCCTATTCCTTGGGATGAAATTTGTTCTCTGAGGCTATTCTGGACACTCTTCCCTTCCCACATCTCCTCCCCGCCCCCATCTATATAGGCTCTGCACTTGTTTTTATTCACTGGCAGAAAGTTCTTGCAATAATGCACTTCATTTTCACTAATGTTCCTGCGAAACGTGTCACTAAGATTTACGAAGTCCTTTGTCTAAATTGTCCCTTGTGGCGGGACTGAATTTGAGGTTCCACCTTCCACTGCTTAGCCTGAAGAAGAACAAGTTAAGGAAAAGGACTGTGTCTCTGCAGCTTTATTCTTCCCACGTTACTGAACGATCAGCGACTTGCGCTATAGCGGTATTCAAGGAGTGCAGCCTGGATCAGGGTGACCCCACCACGGCAGGGTAAGAAATCACTCTCTCCCTGAAGAGCAGCTGTCTCAGTGAAGTGAGATGTCCGAGGTCACTCCACCGATTGGTGGCAGAGCTGGGAATAACCTCAGCTCGCCCGACTGAAATGGCAGTGCCTCATCTGCGGCTTTCTGCTGCTTTTCCTACTGCATCATGTCTTCTTTTCTTACAGTATCTCTCAGTTGCAGCAAAAAAAGAAAATAATGTAAACATTGTGCTCTTGTAGTAAATGCTGTAGTTCATTCTTGATTTCAAACAGGGTAAGTCCAGTCAGCTCAAATACTTCATAACCCTGCTGATTTTAGAGTAAGAACTTACTTCCAGAATTTAGGGAAACTGAGATGGTGCCCCAAAGAATTTCTAATTTCATAACACACCACATAAGTGCATTCAGTCACTGGGAAAGGGAGGGGTAAATAAGCCTGGTGTGAGTTTTGTTTTCAAGGTCAGAGTTGCAGGAGGGTTAGCCATCTGTGCATTTGTTTAATAAAGCTGCTCGGAAATGTTGGTGTTTCATCTTGTTTAAGTTCTGTTTAGAGATTAGTCTGAGCCCTTGGGTTTCTTTAAACGGTGCCCTGATAATTCCTCTGTTGCTGGAACAGTTGCATCTGGAACGCACAGATGTAGCCGCTGCTCTGAGGAGGTTCTCAAGGTCAGGCTTTGGCTGCGAGGGGATCCCAGGAAATCTGATCGCCTTCATTTGTTAGTCACTGGTGGCTGGAAAATCCTGTCTGCTTTCTTCCTCTGGCTCCCACCAGGCTCTGGCTTTTTAATGCATGCGGTTCTGTATTGTCAGCATCTGAGAATCTCAAATCTCAATTAAAAGCCAGTTATCCTCTTCCTCACCGGTATTAAGTGGGAAGGTAGTTTTGCAGATGTGTGATGGGCCAGCCCCATTCATTTCTGTGAAGTTTACAATCTTACCGTGTTTCTAGATGAATGGGAAAACCAAACATCTAAATGAGACCTAAGGCAAAGATCTCTCCCAGAGTTTACCCACAGTCCTAGTGTCTATTTGCAGGTGGGAATTAAGGTTATATTATTACTTCCCATCTGTGGTGCTAGGAGTTTCTGATGATAGAACTACCTGCGTGGTTGTCTCCTTTCTGCAGCTGTTCTCACTCAGTGCAGCTCTGCCCAGGGAAGGAGGAAAAAACACCAGAGCGTCCTCTCTTCCTCACTTAATAGTTTTGCCATAGGAACGCCCCTCACGGATCCCATGCCATTGTGCTGGGTGCCGTCGGCAGAACAAAAAGGCAATCCCTGCCCTAGCAAATCTAGCATCTAAATGCAAGGTGGAGGGATAACATAAGCCTCCCACAGTGAGTCACTTTAGTTTGAGCACCTTTTGGCTGCCTAGAGACTCAGCAAGCAGGATGGGTACAGCAGTGTTTACTGGCGGAGAGCTGGGACCAGCATACTGCTAGGCACCACTATGCTCCCTGCTCCCGGGGAGCCTGCACAGGCCAGGCGGTCATCAGCCTTGTTGGTCCTTGGAAGTGAGCTGGGTCCTTTGATGTTACTGAATTGTCATCTTCTGGTTTTTCCTTAAGTTTTTATAGCTTTTTCTGTAAGTATTTTCCTCCTTGAGCTACTACATATTATCCTCTCAACTGTTACAGCACTTTTGATAGTTTTTACTTTTCTTATCTTGTGTCACTTATATACCTTCTCACTTACAGTTATTCTCACTTATACACATTCTCAAGGCTCAACAGGAATTTTCTTAGACAAATTAGAGCCAAGGCAGTTGTATGGCACTAGAGAGGCCTCGACCATGCACCTTAGCTGGGCTGCCAGTTGCACAGAGGGAGCCCGACAAAGCAGTGCTAAGCGGGTAGCAGCAGCAATGCATAGATTAGCAATTGCGTTTTGAGGGTTGCAGCCTTTCTAAGAAAGGCACTGAAGAGCAAAAGGAAAGAGCTTTGCAGAGGTTAGCAGTGATTTCCAACCATACAGGAGAAAGGCAGCGTGGAAAGAGGCAAATGTGGCCTTGTTTGGCATCAGTGGTTGGGTGCCTGGCTTCACAGGGCAAACACGGGCAGGAATCAGTATACTGAAAAGGTATAGGAAGAGCTCAAAAGGGAGGGCTAAACCACAAAGGCCTGTCTCCATTTTCCAGCCCCACTTCCATTTGATGCTGCGAAGAAGAGGGAACTGGCAGAAGGCTGACATGGTCAAAGGAAAGGGTCAGGGAAGTGAACTCTGGGGTGGAGCACTGTCTGGACATCAAGATACATTTAAGCAAGGCCAAAGGAAAGAAGGATGATTGCAGTAATTGAGAGGAGAGCCAGAGAGTTCTTAAGTATTTGAAAGTACAGGAAATGCTTTATCATGGAGGTGTTACAGATAATGAATCTGCGTGACATAGATGTGGCTGGCCTGGGAGAAGCTACAGAGACAAATGTGCATTTGGTAATCCACAGGTTGTTGGTCCACCATACAGGTACGATGTTGTAGTGTCCTCAGTGATACAGAAATCACGTGGAAGAGGGATATCACGGGAAGGAAAACAAAGAGCTTTTTTTTTAAGCCATATGGGGCTTGCGTTGTCAAGTCTACCAGGATCTTTCTGCCAGTCTCACGAAGATCTTGTTAGAAACTTTGAAGAACATGTGCAGACAAAACAGGGATGTGCCAGTCCTCAGCATGAAGATGTTAGCTGGATCTGTGTGTTAATGCAGATTGAAATCATTCAAAATAGGTGGCAGAGGGAGAAGAGAGGGGGACCAAGGAAAGAGCTTTGTAGGGAACCCCAAGAGCTAGCTGGGAACACATTGGGAAAGCTGCGTGTTCCTTGCATGCTATTTTCAAAGTAGCCTTTAGAGAAGTAGAAAGAGAATGAAGAGAGGCTCAAACCAATTAAAAGGTTCGGTCTCAGTAAGAGCACCATCAGTGGTGCCAACAGCTGCTGAGGAAAAGCTTAGACCTAAGAGCAGGCTGAGAAGAGGGCATTAAAGAGGGGGGGAATATGGGCTGTAGATGGCGTGGGGTGGGACTGGAGGGGAAGGTCTCCCAACAGCAATGGTAACAGCTACAGTTAGAGATGGGGTTTAGGATGAGAGGGGGAGACAGTAAGGCAGGATCTAGAGAGTGGTGCTAGGAATGAGTAGTTGAGTATTTGGCTGTGAAGTCTATAGAAAAATGGAGTTATTTTTTCATAACTATTCAGGATCCAAAAAGTATGGCAGTACCATTCTTTGTTCTCTTGCTTTTATAACTGTGTCAGCGAGAAACTTGGCTTCTGTTTTGTGGTTGTTTAGGGTCTGCCCTTTGTGAGATATTTTGCACAATGTAGCCTTCAAAGTCTTCCTCCTGTTTATTACTATCCCCGCCCTTTTTTTCTTCTTCCAAATGTCACCTATTTCATTTGAGAATTGTACCCTGGGGTGTTTCAATTATGTATGAATGTGGAGTATTTGGGATGAGCTATTCACAAGTGCTTTCAATTTGCCATCTGAGCTTTGAATATGAGCAGAATCACCAATATTTTAGTTTCCAGGGCACTCTTAAATGTGCAGTCAAGATGCAGCTTTTGTTCCTAAGTGCTCAGTTTTTTACCCTGTTTCAAGCAGGACCGTATGAACCTTCCACGTGAATTTTCCATAGAGTAAATTGCAAGCACAGCGCAAGAAAATTCCTATTGGCTTGTAGCACAGATGTCTACTCTGAGATCTTCCTTCCTCCGGTAGCATTCTCTCTAGCAGTCTGCCTCTGTAGCCTAACATACCTGGTTTGAGTTTCTGAACAAGAGGTCATTGACTTGCCTCTCTGATCTGTCAACATGTGAAATCTCCTGCTCAGAAATGTGATGTCTTTTCTGATTGTCTCTGTGTAGGCAAATGGTCTTTCCAGAATGTTTTGTGCTGTTTTTCTTGATTTGGAAGAGCTCAGCACAGTCTTCACCTATACCCTGTTGCTCTGGCATTCAGGTATATTGACTGATGCCTACTTTTGTGTTTATGACGGGAGGAGGCAGAAGCAGCTGTAGGTGGAAGGAAAGGGGAGCCAGAGACTGTGAAGGTCTTTTCTTACTGTCGGGCTTTTAAAGGGAAGAGACCGTTAGGGTGCTGCATGGAAACTGAAGGCAGAAGAGAGGAGGTTTTGAGGGATGAATTAAACAGTGTGAGTAGGGAGAGCTGATAACTGGGTGCAGGGGATTAAAACACATTGGATTAAAAGTATCCAGTGCAGTAGGGCTGCACTAGATAGAAAGATGGCAGAACTGAACATGTAGCTGTTCTGATAAGAAAAGAAGAGTTGAGGGGTGACTAGAGGAAGCTCATTCTCTGTCTCGGCATTGCAGAAGAAAGACCTTCAGCCTGTAGTTGGCTCCTAAGACAAATGATGTTACATCTGTAGATGTTATCCCATTTGGTGCTGTAGATCAAATGGATCAGTAGCCACTAGAAAAAGATACACAGTAAAAGTGATCTCTGCAGATATTCGAGAAGGATTGCTTTGACTGTCACCCACAGAAGCAGAGGGTGTTGCTGCCAACATCTCCATCTGTTGTCCAGCAGCAGTTGTTGAGCTTGTACTTCTGACGACATTTTGCTGTTGGAGCACATGGAAAGGGAACAAAGCTCTAAGGCTGTCACAGGGCAAACCAGAAGCTCTGGTGAATAGTTTAACAAACAGTTTTGGGGAGCAGCTTCTGACTGTGCCTGTGAAGGTCTTGCAGCCAATTTCTGGCAACTCTGCTTTTTCTGCAGACCATTAACTGTTAAATACCACTTCTAAGGCATTACAGAACAGGGGGAAATGCTGTGGACTTCAGTAGGCAGGATCCTAGTGATCTGAGGTAGAAAGAAATAATCTGGATGAGAGGGCAGGGAGAGGGAAAATAAAGGTCATGTGGGATCCTAGGCACTTGCAAGGATATTTGAAGTTATGCCTTTGCCAGTTGCCAGTATCCAGCCGCTGTTTCACAGCGGCCTTAATGCCTTCCAACATTATGCTGCCGTCACCCATCTTCCCAACAGATCTGAGCATGATAAAGCTTTGAATGATGCCTCTCCAAAACAAAAAGAATTGTGCCAAGAATAAAAGCTGTGCTTGGATAGGCAGGAAAATGCCCAAGGAGAAAAAAGGGGGATATATTTAACACTGGAGGAGGAGGGAAGGTTCAGTAGTGGGTATGGGTGTTTCGGTAAAGGGCACTGGGGAGGTGAACAGAGTAGGGGGGATGAGAATCACAAGGTGGCCGTTACAAGGAGATAGAGGAGAACGCAGAAGGAGGATGCCAGGTACACGGGGAACTCTGCTAACAAAACCTACGGAGTATGTAGCATCATAGTAGGAAAATAGTGGTATCTCAGTAGGCAGTTGCAAGGTGGGCATCTACTTTAAAGTAGCTGCTTGCAGACCCAAACCAACTCATGGTGAGGGAGCAATTGGCTCACCAGCCGACTGTCTCATCCCTTGGGGGCTACTCTATGGGGAGCAAAAAGTGAGCATGGAGCAGGAAAGACTCTTACTGAAATAGGGGAGGGAAGGTGTAGGACACTTTCCTAGACTTAGAGTTTCCAGCTTTGTTTTCGGCTCAACTGCTAATCCAAGGCCAAAACTAATCTGTCTGCATCTTTTGTCTCTACTGCCTTGTCTGTAGATTTTTAAGGGCTTGGTGTGTGGTTTCTATTCTGACATACTAGTAACTTAATTTTGATGCCAATAATCATGAAATACCTTTGCTGTAAATTTGGAACAATCTGCCCTTTGAATGTATTTCACTGTTAAGCTGTTCTCTTGAGCCCTGATTAATAACCTATAATGACTTACTGTAATTAGCTAGTCCTCAGCCTTAGCACTGGGGAAAGCACAAATTTGACAGCTTTCAAGAGTGAAGTGGAGCATGGTCAGGGAGTCTACAAACGTTTCTGCTTTTGTCCTCATCTGGAAACTCTTTCTATCAAAGCGATTTTTTTTTTTTT
>SAYO01024975.1:69471-83751 GCA_004023745.1 Recurvirostra avosetta
AGCCAAGTCTTTCAGGAAATGCAGGTGTGTGACCTCTTCGCAGTAAGAGATGATACACAACTGTGTTTCTGCATGGGACAGGGAACTACTTTTGTGACACCGTTTTTGTTCTACACAAAGGCACGCTTGCAATAAATTTTTACAAGTTTTGTACACCATGAGCTAAATTCTGAGTTCCAAAAATGTGAAGTGTGGCAACAATAACAAAATGGATTTATAGTATCACTCTGATATCTTGTCATGTGATTTTATTTCTTCAACAAAGTTTGTTTACAATCAACAACTTTGAAATACAGTCAGATATATTACCGATTGCTTTTCTGTCTCGTTCTTTTCTGGAACAGAAGGGGAGGATGTTTGGTAATCCTCGGCGTGTGTAGGTGAAAGGACATGGAGAAAACACTGCTTGAGCAAGAACCTGTAATTTATCTAGGACTATTAGAGGCAAAAGCCTGATGTCTTTATCCAGCCATTGAGTACAAAGGCATTTTTCTTTAAGAACAAACCCAGTTTAAAAAGCTTTTCAATGTAGTCTGCACACAGGCATAGGAACAGGGACCGCTGCCCCCGCCATGCCCTGCCGACACCCACAAGCGATGCTTCCCAGCCCACTCAAGGCGGGGAGGAGTGGACACAAGGACACTGGCAGCTGTCCCAGCTCTCAGAGGTATCTCTGCTGAACAGTACCAGCCCTTTACCCTCACCGCTCTAACTCTTCCTGGCAAGGTTTGTCTGTACCACCAATGGTACCCACGGAAACCATGACCTGCATGACAAATACGTGGCATTTGCAGGCAAAGCCAGACGTGCATCATCTGCGGGTGACCGCCGTTTCACAGCTCCAAGTTAACAAGTTACCACGACCTGGTTTAAATCTTAATCCACAAAGGGAGCAGAAACCTTGCAGGAGAACATGTAAATGGGGTTACAGTGGGTCTCTGCCGACAGCCACAGTAAAGATGATAGAGATGTCCCTCACGCCATGGGCCTGTGTCCCTCATTCCCCCATGGCCACAGAGCCAGCTGCTGAGGACCAGGCTGCAGAGCATCCTCCAGGTATGTGCTAGTGTGGCTCAACACTGACCTCTTGCTGTGATCTGTCAGGTGTCTGCCGTGTTTAATTTGCTCAGGATATTTCTTCATAGTAACTTGTGTTTCCCACAGGAATAAATTTAGTTTGCACCTAAATTATCCAAAGAAAAATCCAGATTTTCAGGGAAAATAAAACATCAACAGAAGCAACCAGCAACGAGCCCCTTCACTTATTTAATATCTCTATGGACCCAGTCTCTAAGAGATGACTATTTATCTTAAGTTGCTCAGCTAGTATCAAAAAAGGGGAGGGCAGGAGATTCTGGCACATTCAACACAGCCAAGCTCTCAGAAATCTTTTCAACATATAGGTAGCTGAATCAACACCCCTTCATGTGCAGGTCTGAAAGACATTTTAGTGTGATCTAAAAGACAGTCTGGACCCATCACACAATCAGCTCCTCCGAGAAACAGGTTCCTTTTCTCCTATGCTTGGTATTTTCGGGGGGAACCCACAGATTTCTACCTTGAGACTTCACATCGAAGATCAAGAAGCGATCCAACCACAGGGCTTGCCGGCACAGTGGAGGCTGGCTCATCCCAAGCAAGTGCCGAGGCTGCAAACATGTGGGTGCATCATCGGGGTGATGGATTGGCACAAACACAGCCTGGCTGGTGGCAGAGCTCCACAAGATGCGAGCAGCCATGTGCCACACGGCACCTGCACCCATGGGTGGCTCTGTACATCACTCCATAGGCACGCAGAGGCAGGAGGGACCTAAGGAGGTGATTACAAGCCCCTGCAGTGAGACCAGCCACACACCAGTCGAGATGTTGAGCTGTGACATAAACCAAATGAGAATTTCCGAGTTCACTGTCATGGTTGGAGAGCCACCCCTGGCAGCACATCGCTTTGCTCTCTGGTTCCTGGATGTGCCGTGACCAGAGCTGATGCTGTGTGTAATCAGGCTACATGATCAGAGGTGCGAGAAGCAACGCAAATCATCTTTAGCACACTAATTGAATAAAACAAGGAATTTAATTTGTGAAATTATGAAACCCAGGATCTAATTAACACTGAGACACACACACACACGTGCATAACCTCAGCGCTGTCACTTAAAACAATGCCATCCATTCGGATCAGGCCAGGGCCTGCAGTAACTAAATCTCCCGTGAAATTATTCTCAAGAGAATTTGCAATTAATAATTCCAACAACATACTCTTTCTTAATTAAGTCAAACTTAGCATTCCATTTTGTGGTGTTTTCTAATATCCTGTTGCACTTGCCCCTCCGTCCCCAGAGGGGAGCAGAGAGAAACCAGTGCCAAGTCACAGACGCTGCAGAGAAGGGTACCCCCAGCCATCATCACAAAGCACAGGCACTCTTAAAGCGCCTTCATCTGAGACTTGAAAAAGCACTTTACATGCGGTAATGAATGGCATCTCATCAGACCCCTGCAAAGCAAAGCCATCTCAACTCTCCTCAGAGATCGTCTCCGCTCCAGTTTCCTTAGATTACAGCACAGGTTGGATGCAGAGTCAGCCACAGTTTTGTCTTTGGGAATGAGAGTTTAAGAAAACAAGAAGCAAAAGGTGATGAGAATTGAGAAGCCAGAGACCTCTCTCCCTCTTCTGCTCTTCCCACATCCCCATGTGGCTTGGACAGGATTCCCCAGGAACACCTGCACCAGAGGTGATGGCACAGGATTCAGATATTTTACCAGCTTTAGCTCCCCCCTCCCCACCCCTGAATCTGTTTCCTGTTACAGGTTTTGCCTGGGAACCTGCCATCCTTCCTTCATCCAAGAAGCAAGAGCAAAGAAGGTTCTCAGGCTCACAGAGACTTCACCATCCACAAACCTGGAGGAGAATAACCTCCCCTGAGCAGACAGGCTCACCTACCGCAGCACAGCCCTCGCCCCACACTGGCCTGGAGGTAGCTGGTACCAACTGCGACATGAACACATCAAGGTGCAACAAGCCAAAATATCTTCCTTCTCGTACTTCCATGACTCAAGGCTGGATTGCGACCTTAAAAGAAGGGTTAGATATTCCTTCTGCCAGATTCCGACTCTCCAAGAACAACAAGGCAGGATTTAAAATCACAGCATTTTCTTGTACCCTTTGGAGGAACAGCAAAGCAAACCACTTCAATCTTGTCTGGACAGACACAAAATTAAAAAAAAAAAAACAAACAAAAACAAAAAAAAAAACCAAAAAAAAACCCCAGCCAGGTACAATGATGCCAAATAATAATCTACAAAAATGGAAAGCTGCGAGGGAAAGAGGTGAGGGGAGAGACATTTATTTGATTTGCTGTGAAGGAGATTAGCATCTGCCACCAGCCACGCCAGAACAAATTGCAAATCCCTCTCAGGAATTGGAAAAGTTCATTGCCTACTAGTCTATCTGTACCCCAAGGCCTTTTAACGTTGAAACTGTTGGAGATAAAGACAAATACGTGAATGTCTCTCTTGAACATTTGGACTGCAAAAGCTGGTCTCCAAACATAAGCATCTGTATCTGCACTCAGCCACAGAAGAAAGTCCCCATCCAACACTCACAAAAAAAATATATAATTCTGTACCTGTCAGCTTTCCTCCAGTTTGTGTATGCTGTTCCTCTTCTCCTGTCTGATTCATCTTTTTTCAGTCCTCTCCATTACTGTGCGCAACAATGCACAATGTACCACTGTACAATGCGCAACTGTACCGCCTCGTACAGACCTACTTCTGAGATTGAGTGGAAGAGAGGCATCCCAACAACTAGCTTAGCATAACATTAGAATTACATTTGTGTTCAAATAATCACTTTTTTTTATTCCTATCCCCTGATGACTATAGAGCAGGTAGAGCACTGCTCTGTTCAGAAAAGCAATTTCAAAAGCGCTACTGCAGAGTTCCACTGTTTCTGTCTTTTCAGACACCAGATAATGTCAAATATTTACTAAACCGAACACAGATGAGGACCCACAGTCTGCAGCCAGACTGAGCAATCAGTGCTATTAAATACTGCAAATCAGGTTTAATAAACTTAGTAAAATAGGAGAGCTACTAGCACTTTTAATGCAGAAAATTTGTTACTGCAGGCTGGAGCTTGGTGTATGTGACCCTGGACTAGAGAAGCTCTGATGTATCTGAAAGGTACTTCAGTAGGACTCAGACCAGCTGCTCAGCATCTGTATTCCTTACAGGGGTCTTGGCCAATGCAATAAACAGACATTAGATAGTTTAAACAAATCATCCATATTGAGCAGCAGTCTTTTACCTGGGATGACAGCAGCCAATTTCAAGGCATTGTGCACTACAGTGATTTTAGAAGCTGGTTTTACATTGCATAAAGTACACCTGCCTTCCCCCGGCCTGGGGCAAATACGCACACACCAAGTGTAGACACTTGAGCAGACTCAACGGGTGCCAGCAACAGCTTTCTACTGCTCATGCAGTAAGCAAACGAGATACCTGAACTTTTGTTCCCACAGGCCACCGTGAGTGATCTGTTTCTCAGGACTTGTCCAATAACATCACCACCAAATTTCAACGGCAACATCGATAGAGGCAGGGTGGTTCAGGAGACCAGTTGTGAATCACTTATCGTGAACAGCTTGCAAGGCACTGGGATGAACGTTTCTCCAATTACTTCCCAGCAGAGCATCCTGCAGGAGTGATGACCAGGCACCCTGTGAGCGAGGGAGACCCTCTGCTTGACAAAACTGGGCTGCAAGGGAACTTCCCTGTTACAGCCCAAACCTCAGCAGTGCTGGAAATCCTGTCCTGCAGCTGTGTAGGTGGGGACCCAACCTCATGCCTGTGAATCAGGTTTAGCCACCAGATATGCCAGACCAGCCAGACCCTGCTCTGCCCTCCATGTGCTCACCCTACCTGTCGTCTCCTCAGTTTTACGGCTGCTGGTCCCGACTGGCTCTGCTTTCATGCTGCAAATAACCAAATCGCTTTGACACTACCCAAAAGAGAGAAAACAGGAACAGAAAGAGAGAAAGAACTTCCTCCCTGTTTCTTTTCAAACACCAAGGCGTTATTTATAACGTGGTTAGGTTCATTGTTGCGAGACAGCAGTGCCCTTTCCCAGCTGACAGAGCCTCTCTAGCAATGACAGCCTCGCAGCAGCCTGCAGAATTTTATTGCCTGAGGTAACTTAACCCAGTTTCTCATGTGGTTAATGAAAATCTGCAGTGGATGAGATTTGCTGTTGCTGCTGTTCTTCAGGACCCTACGCAAAGGCCAAAGCACCTGGGAACAGCTGAGCAGCTCTATCTTCTTAAGACGGATTTACTTAAAAATGGGTGTTTGCAAAGTCATCTTCCCGTATTGAAAACAAAGCATAACATCTTATCCGGGGTCTAGGGGATTTACAATCTGTTTCAAAAGTTGCCCTCCCCTCCTGTCGGCACCTCAGGGCTGTGTGATTGAGGCACTCAGCGGAGAGCACACCATTCCCTAGGCAGGTGACCTAAATCCTGCTTTGCCCATCGGCGCTGCGGGGCACTGAAGGGGTTCCTGTGCTGCCTTCCCTCCCCTCCCCATCAGGTAGATGCTCCAGGATGCTTTCACCCCCGGCAGGTGCCACAGGACAACCCGGGGGCATCCTCTCAGTTTGGAACAACACAACTGCTCCACAGTCCCCAGGGCTGAGAAGTCTTCCCTGCAGAGGGACAGCCTTCAGAAGCACCACTAGCGGGCCAGCATCACACATGCCAGGCCCTCATCTGCACGGGTGCACGTTGGCACAGTGCAGCTGAAGGGCCCAACTCTGCCTTTCCCGGCTCCCTCTGCAGCGCTCTGCAAGTGCTCGCTTCAGCACACATCCCATGAGACCATCTCTGGCCAAACAGCACACGAATGTCCCAAAGAACTGGCAAGAACAGCACATTTGTAGGTCTCCGAGCTGCTCAAAGCAGTGGCAAGAAGATGGAGCAGGAGTGTTTTTAGGGAACGGTGATAAAGGGTCAATATGTTTTGGACCTTTGGTACCTTCACATAGGCCTTGAGTTTCACAAGATGCTCCCTGGACGGACCCAAGCCTCTCGAGTTGAGCTATAGCCAAAGAGCTTCTCTGTAACTTTGCAGCAGTGGTTGGAAAAAGATGCAGGACTTTTGTTCGGCTGCCAAAAGTTAATTAAAACAACAAAAACAAACTAAGGAGAGGGCTGTGCATATGACAGGATTCATCAGTTGAATCAGGTAGAGCTTGTGCTTATTCCATGTGTCAGACCAAACTCCCTGCAGCGAGCTTTCTCTACCTTTCCACCTCCTCAGGGCTAATTTAAGAGCTGTTCTTCGCAGCCCATAATAATCCCAAGGAAAAAAAAAAAAAAGAAATTCTGTTCTGCCAAAAGGAGGACACTGGAACAAGGGAACCGGCAGGAAACTTGTCTTACTGCCATCTCTGGCTTTCCTAAGGAAACTTGTGCTCCGGGACACCCGGTCAAAGAAAAGGGAGCTGCCAGCAGAATGCACGGCTTAAGCCCTCCCCGCGAGGGAAGCCGGGCAAGCAGGGGCTCATCTGCTGTGAAAGGGAAGGTCACTTCCCACAGATAAAAAAAGCAGTAGCTTGGTATGTATAGGTGAGCATAGAAATAACCATACCATGCAGAGAAGCAGACAGACAGCCCCTTTTTATGTAGTCCCCCCAAATCTTCCCGGCAAGGGGAAGGAGTGGTAACCTCCCCTGACAAAACAGAAAGCATCAGCTCACTAACAGAGCTCTTCACACATTACGACCCCAGCTCAACAAAACGCTACCCTTGCTCCAGCCCTTGCAGACACAGGGACCGAGGCCGACAGGAATGCCACTTCCAATGCAAACACTCAGGCAGAGCCCAAACGGAGCGAGCAGGCTAAAAGGTCGTGTTCAGCTACATGGATTTGGGCCCACTCTTTGTGTCCTCCATGAAATGACCTTTCATTTAGCCAGGTCTAAATAAGATATTCCTTTTCCTCTCAACATCCAAGTGAATGCTTTTTTATTTTTTTTTAATCTTTACAGAAAGTCACTCGATGGTCCTTGCTCCAAGGGCATTGATTGCTCACTCCCCACCAGGCTCAGTTCTGCTCCACACAGGCTGGGCATGTCTTCAGCTTCGTTGCCAGAAATTGTTTTCATCCATATGAAATGGATGACAAAAGTATAGTTAGTAGTGACACCAACAAAAACAGTGGGGCTGGTTCCCACCTATCCCCACAGCGCAGGAGTTCCCAGGTTGCAAAAGCCACTTCCTCTTTTTGTCACCATTTCTCTAGCAATGGAGCCCAGGGTGCCCCACCTTGAACCAGGACCCCCTTTGTGCCAGGTGAGGATATTCAGGAGCTCATACAAGCCTTTCTCCAAGCACTGCTAATAAAGGTCTAAATTCAGATGCAGCACAAAGATCATTGCATCCAGGCTAATGGAAAGTCCCATGGTATGGTTTCAGGCATCTATAAAAACTTGTTTTCTTCAGAATCTCTCCGAGACTGTCCTTAGGGACTGTGCAATGAAGAGACACCAGAATGTCAAAGATTCTGTCTTCTACCTAAGAGGCTATTGACAATGCCGATTCTTATGGGTTTATATCTGCAGCAGTTTTGGATAGGAAGGAAATTCTTAAAATGGATTGTGGAATTTGATCCCTGAAGGCACTAGACTTCTGCTATTCACAACAGAATATAAAACTAGTGTCCTGATCTTTTCTAGGCTCATTTTTTTCATACTTCCTCTTTGTAGGTGAAAGTCTGAAATTTAAAAACTTCCTGGAGCCATTTGCCATTATAATATCAAAATCAAACAAAATCTTTCCACGTTTTATGCAAGAGGTTAAGGAGACCACTTTGTAAGCAAGCTGTAGAAAAGAAAGGCAATTTGAAACGAGAGCTGGAGATGGGATTCTCCACCTAGCATATTAAGTATCAGCTGCTTGGGAATTACTTCTGGGTGCACTCAGTTGGCACCGCCGCCTTGTACGTTCCTGGTGATGCACTGTGCCTGACACAGCCTGCTGTTCTCCAAGATGCTCTGTGCATCCGTGTGTTTGTCCAGCCTCAGGTATGAGCTACCCAGGGCACTTCAGCTGGAAACTGTCAGCCAACATGGACCAAAGGACAAGATAATCCAGTAACCAAATGCCTGAAGAAAGATCAAAGGAATGAGGCTAACACTGAGTAATATCTCCTCCACCTGCTCTCCAAGCTCCCATCAGTCTCTGACTTGGGGACTTCCTGGTACATGTTTTACAGCCTCCCCCCACCCCCCGAGGGCTTTCACATCCATGCAGTAATTTTCAACAGTGTGAAGTACTTTTGTCTTAAACTTGATACCTGAAGACATCCTTTTTTTGCTTTCTCTTTCCTGTTTGTAAAGAACAACCAAGAGTTAACCCCCTATCCATATTCTCCTTACTGTTTGTGATCTAACCTTTTCTTGTACAGTCACCACACTTTTCCAGCTCAAATCAGATGGAGCAAGACGATTCCCGCTCCTTGCTGATAAAGGGCTTCAGATTAAGAGGGAAAGAAAGTGGGCCATGGCATCCGCTCTGTGCCACTTGGTTTGTAGTTGAGCTATGTCTGCCTCCCTTAACTCCATTTTCCCCATGTCAAGATTTACCAGTGTGTTGTGTGAATACTTTGATCTATTCCAGCACATAATCCTGTTCTGGAAAATGGCAACCACAACAGGTCAGAGATCCCAGGTGGACAAGCAATTTTGGGGATGTTCCTTGAGCAAACTGCCAGATGCTTAAGAGTATCAGTTCCGAGCAGCAGCCTGCAAGCACAGCTTGTGGCCATCCAGCAGTGTTTTGTTTATTGTTTTCATCCAAAAAAAAGAACCCCAACACCCTGTCTTATCACCTACGGTCCCAACACTGATTTACCTTGCTATGCTGGGTTTGCTGGAAGGCAAAGGAAGGCGTACCACCCCCCGGGATCATTGACTCAGAGCCTCTCACAGCACTGTCTAAACGCTGCCTGCCTTTACTACAAAGCCCAAAGTACAACACGAGTGATAAGCATTAGCGGGAATCTTACACAAGGAACAGCCGTAAGGGCCTCATCCTATTTTTACTGGAGTTGAGAGGAGGACCTTTCTTCCTCACCATCCCTTCATCTGCCCTGAGGAGAGCTCAGGGAAGAGCGGTAGCAATGGATGTTCTGAAAAACCTGCTTCTCGGCTAGTTTAAGGGGCTCAGTCTGTAAGGGGAAGAGTTAAGAGATGACAGAACCAGACTCCAGGAGCTTTCATACAAAGAAAAATATTTTGAGGAATGAAACTTAATTAGCAGACAAAATGGCTTGGAGTCAAAGTTAGACGTTCAGCTTGGAACCAATTACTCAGTAAAACAAACTTATATTGGAATAGCTGACAGGAAGAGGAATAGCTGACAGGAAGAGAACTAGATCAGCTGACGAACAAGATCTCCTAATTGTCAAATTCATCGGTTTCCCCAAGATGTTTAACTGCTTAAATTTTATTTTTAATAAATGACTGTCCTAAACACTTCTGAAAACTGTACTGTCTTCTACACCCAAGCTAAATGCTCTTGTCAGAGGTCACATCCAAACAGAAGCTGAGAACTTGACACAGATACCACTGTTGAAGATGTTACAGATGCTGTAGAGCACTGGACAGATAGATCTCATTTTACCTTAAACTATGAGTTTACTGACTTTGAAATACATTCTAAGCTGCAGCTTTGCAGCTGCTTCTCCACACTGTCTCACTTTGCGCCGCCTTCTCTTCCACTTCACTATTTTTTTCATCTTTTCTACCTAGACATCAAAATACCCGTAAGGATCTCATCTTCTTTTGTAGTTTGTATGACGGAAGCCCTGACCCTCACCAGTGACGCAGAGATGCCACCCTCTCTCAAATAACTTTTTCAATAGGAAAAGTAAAAGCAACACCTTCATCCAATTCTGAAACCAGCGGGAGAGAGCCTAACACCAGGCTGGTTTGCACCATACCACACAAAACACAAACGGCAAGCAAGATGGAGCATTTTCTTTCTTAAGATTGTCTAAACCAAAGTGTTACGTCCCTTCCAAGTAGGAAATTCCCTATCAAACATTAGCTTGATGTTGAAACCAAGACCTCGATGCCATTTAAAATTTTTCTCTCTCTCACTCCCTCTTCGTCCTCTCTTGCCACCACAGGCGCTGCTGGATTAAGGCTCAGATATCAGCGATAAGGCTGTTTTGGTATGAGTAATAATAATAATAATTATCATTATTATTATTAAAGGCATCTCAACTGGAAAGCAAAACAGAACATCCCTCAGCTCAGGCTCTCTCATGAAAACAAGAGCTTTGATATTTATGGTCTAGTTAAGCAAAGCTCGAATGGCTTTCAGCTACTGAAAGTAACGACACTCTTTCCATGGGTGTTTTTTTGCCAGCCTTCCTTACACCCCACGCTGGCTCACCACAAGGCATTCCTAATGCTTCTTTTAAGTGCTGCTACCTCACAGATCAGCACAGGACAGTGACCAGGCTGTACCCAAAGTCTCCCAGTGACGAGCAAGGAGGAGCAATACCGTAAGCAGATGCCGAATCCCACTGCTCACAGGATGGGGAAGCTGATTTTACATTTCACTGGTGGTGAAGGGAGGGAAGTTCAACATCTTCCCCCCTCGCCTGCTTCTGGTTATGAAACCCTGCCGCTTTGTGCCAGGTCCAGCTCTCTAGACCCTTCAAAAGGCCAACTCAACTCTAGGATAGACAGGAAAAAAATAAAGTTAATCTTGTCCTGCTGCTTTACTCACTTAATTGTCCCCCGGAATGGGCACCAATGGTAGCACAAGGGAGGAGAGGCGGGGTCAGCATCCCTCTCCCCCTCAGCAGCAACAAATCGGCTGGCTCAGCTGAGCACGGAGCTGCCACCTTGGAATCCACCTCACATCCACTTCAAAACCAACTTGCTAGAGAGGAAGAAAGGTGGCACGAAAGTTAAGAGAAAAGCGTTTTGCAGAAGTGGCCCTCACCACGCAATCAGAGCACAACAGACTCTCGGTAGTCATTTTCTAACCCCCTTTTTACCACAAAGCCCAGATTACTAAAGGTTTAATATAGGTATGGCAGAAAACATAGCTATTTGCTAATTCCAGATCCTTTTTAATTTAAAAAAAATAAAATAAAAAAATCCTTGGATTAAAAACATCTGCTGGGTAGAAATAGGGACTTGAAATCAAACAGGTCCCTCTTCCTGCATACAGAGCAACAACACGCTGCTGTGCCGCAAGAAATCAAATCAAATCAAAAGGGTATTTTGCACCCATTCAGACAACTTCTTGGAGGGCTGCACAGAGAGAACATCTGTGGACTGACTTGATTCCCAATTTTTAAGCTTGATTACTAGCAGATCTTAAAATAGCTACTGGATGTTAAGCTGTAAATAAAATGTGCAGTCTAACAAAAGATGCAACCCTGACATTTGCGCTCATTCTGTAATCATGGCTTATTATCCCAGGCTATTTTTTTCAGCAGTTTCTATTCATTTGAAATCATTCTGTACAGGAACAAGCCTCTTGCTACAGCATTCTACAACAAGTTATCACTATGAAATTATTCATTGTATTTCAGGATGAATGAGAACACAGGTGACATGTGCATGCAACTCAGGACCACATAAATTTTACAGAGTATCTACATTTAATATACATCTCAGTGAAGCAAAGACGACACTGTTATTTGTATACAAAAATATAACATTTTAAAATAACTAAAGCTATGGCAGTAACACCCCAGATAGGAACTGGACAGTGCTCTATAGGACCCACTTTAAACAATACAATAGTCCTTACCTCAAGCAGATTACAGCCTTTTAATCTCTCCCAGTATTCAGCTTCCTTTCCAAAGATAGGAAACACGTTTCCAAATGCATGCAGGCATCTTCTTGAAAATTCAGGATTTAACATATCTTTTTATTAATCTTTCTTCTTTGTGGATTAAATGGTCCCTTATAAAAGGGGTATAACTGTATCTGGTTTTATGCGCAGTGACAGGCAAGCAGAGTAAACCCATACATAGAAACTGGCTAAAAAGCATGGCCTAAAATTACAAAAAATTAATTATACCAAATGGGAAACTTTTTTCATATATATGCTTGGGTATAAGGCAAAGGAAATAATGGAGTTCTGGCCAGAAGTAATGCAAAATTTGCTGGATGGTTCATTCAGTCCAGATACTTATACCAAGAAGTTCACCGAGAACAGTACACACAGAAAATATGTAAGATTCTAGGCAGAAACATAAGAGACAGACTTCTACATTCCACATTGGATTAGATTAAAAGCTTCTATTGCCAGAAGGCTGTTGTAATTATCTTTTAGTATTACCTGTCAGCTGACAAGCGTCAAAGGGCATTTAAGATGGAGAATCCTCATTTGATTTCTCAGATAGAATCTGCAAATGCAAGGTTGTTTCTTTTGTTTACTGCAGCTTTTATTTTTGCCAACCATAAATATTAAATATGTTTTTGCTTGATTTAATTTAGACTTTTTGAAAGGTACCGACCAGTCACTGACTTCTGGCACACAGGGAGAGAACGTTTGCACCCAAGAACTCTCCTTTCCTATAGCGTGACAGGTAAAAATCTTCCTGTCAACACAATTAAGAGAGTAAAAGTACTTCCCATAAATGCTTCTGCAGGTTATGCTAGCTGATCACGCCCTCGGGGCTAACTGTAAAGCTAAGTTCCTTAGACCAGGAACAAAGATCCTAGTCCTAGCCACATAGCGGGAAAGAAGGGTGCGCCCCAAGAATTGACTTGAAGCATCTCTGAAGCCAGACAAAACATCACAGATGAGATTTTTTTTACCTCGTTCATTCTCCTGCTTCCCATTTGCACTCCTGCAGAGCATCATACCATCCCCTGACTGTTTGGCTTGCAGCCCACCTCTGCCAAGGTGCTGCTGTCATCGAGCACCGTGCCCTGCCCGCAGCCCCACTTACTCTTACAGCTGTAGGAGAATCTCACACTTTCACAGTCATCCATCACCTACCATGGAGGATTTGCTCCCTCCCCAACTGTGCCAGTGCAAGTTCATTTCCAAGCTCTCTAAACCAGACCTGTGAAGCGTTTGCCTCCCCAAATACCTTTCTTTTTTTAAAAAAAATAAGTCTTTTTTTGTTTTAAATATGGAGTATCTAAGATCTAGCTTCAAGTGCACCATAGTCATCTGAATTAGCACCCTGCACAACAGACAGCAGAAAGCCAACCTGAGCAGATGAGGACAAGCACCCCCATCAACTACGAGAGCTGCTGCTGCAGTCATCCTGCAGGAGGCCCTGTCACGCTTGGCAGAGTGGTTTCTGGCAGCAGAGAGGGTCAGTGGAAGTCTCAAGAAGATTAGGCCTTATGGGGCAGGAGGGGGGAATGCCTTAACAGTGTATTTCCAGGTGACTACAGTCAGTGTTAACTCACTCTTCAATGTAAAGCAGCTTCCAAAATAAGGCAATTTCCTCAAAATTATCATATTAAACACAAATTCTCTTTTCATAGATGCAAATATACCCCCACATATACACACTTTTAGAACAGGAACTTTATGAAACAACTAAGGGAACTGAAGCATTTTAAAACTACTTCAATCTCCAAGCTCCAGGCAGACTTCTTGGTTTTACTCAGTTCTATTAACCACCACACATTTATCTATAAAGCATTCTTCTTTATTTAAGTTAAACAATTTTTCAAGGATGGTTTCCATCTATAAAATGAACAAAGTACAAGCTCTGTACAGCAGACTTTTCAAACCAACTGAAAAAACAGTTTCCAAACTATGTTTTGAAAATCTGCAAAACAATATCACCGTTCTTGCTCTGAAGACAATAAGAAAAGTTCTCAGGAGACTCCATTGCAATTTGCTTCAAGGGCTCTTAATTTATCTTTCAAATGGGCGAATTTCCTCAACAAGTAAAAACCCCTAAAATCACAGTAAGTAACTTTGGCACACTGTCATGTAAACATAACAAAAGGATACCACTTCTTGTCTGTTCTCTCAAAGAAAAGCAATGCTGTCTTTTAACATACAGCTCCTATATTAAAACCCCTATGCACAGCATCTGTGGGGAATTAGTGAAAATATTCCTACTTTATATTATAGCAGTTGACGTTAAAGACTTAAGAGGTGGAATATAGATTTTTTTACAAGCAATTCTGATTCAGAGTTAAGAGGCGGGTCAATATTCAGGGTTGCAACTGCTGATTTCAGTTAGTACACCCTTACTATGATCAAAGTTGCAAATGGAAAT
>SAYO01024975.1:96811-138379 GCA_004023745.1 Recurvirostra avosetta
TGGAGACTACACCAAGTCTTCTTGCAGCAGCTGTCCCTAAATCGGCACAGCTAGAAGCAGTCAGGGACTAACAGGACAAAAGGGAACACTTGGTATATCACAGCTCTTCTGCTCGCAGTAGAAGGACACATAAGACTTAAAGCGGGAACTGTTCCTTGGCTCACCCAGTTTCAGTGCTTCTCCCAAACCACGCCCTGAAGAATGCTTCACATGCTCCCTGCTTCCTCCTACACAGACAGGACCCTTCCCCACACATCCCCGTCTCCATCCCTGTTGAGACACCGAAGGCAGTGAGCAGCAGTGCAGGTCTAGAGAGCAGGACCAGGGATGCATTCCTCTGGAGCAGCGGTGCTGGTAACTCTTCCCCATGCCAGGAAAAGTACTAGTGCACTGTGGGGATGCTCAAAACCAAACCACATCTGCTCTCTGAGAGCACAGCTCTGTCACTCACACTGGGGGACAGCTATGGCCTCCTTGCCCACAGTTGCTCCTGGCTTACACCTATGCACCCCAACAGTCATCTTGAGCACAGCTCTATCCAGGGAAAGGCTGCCCACAGGATGCCAGCGGGCTCTTCTGGTGTGGTCCCTTGACTGGCAGGGCTGCAGCTCCCAAGCATGTTCCCCCTGAACTGTCGCTCACAGCTGTGAGGGATTACGGGCAGGACTTCCTCTCCATTTCTTATAAGCATTGATGAGCAGTTACTGTGGAGGTGAAAGCCTTTGCTGGCTGCTATCAATTAGCATCAAATTGTTCTCTCTTGAGGTGGCCAGGAACAGTTTCCTACCCCCAAGTCACTTTAGTTCTGCTCACACAAGCAAGGATGGCAAACCAGCAGGAGCAAGTACCACAACAATGAAGACAAACAGGGCTGCCTTCCTGATAAAAGCCTGGATTGTGGAAGCACAGCACTAGCATTTTGAATACATGCTCTTGCCACAGAGCAGCTCAGCCTGAGCCCCGAGCTGCACAAAAGCAGGCAGCTCCCCAGTACTTACATATTGCTGACGGGCAGTTGACTGAAGAGCTGCGGGACGAATCGTGAAGATACTAGTGTCTGGCGGTTGGGCTTGTTTAACCCACAGGCCAGTTTTGCCAGTGTCTGTAACACAGAAGAGGACGGAAACCCTGTTATTATAAACTTTGCACTGACTTTATTGTGGCTCTACCTAACGGCTTGTGCTGTATCACCTCTAAGTGCTGCCTTTGGAATAGCTGCTAGGAAGGACATGCAGGTTGCACCATTGCTTGCTCCCAGGTAGTACCCACCTTGGGACTTGGCACGCACTGGCTGGGTGCTCTGAAAGCACTGCTGCTTCCAGACTTCTAGCTCTGCAAAGGGATGGACTCCTGCTCCAGGCAGCTTAGGGGATCTGGGTCTATCACCTGTTCTGGTTGGCATAGTTTTCCATCAGGCAAGTATGCTAGAGCTTCCAGAGCATCCCCATAATCCTCCCCAGGCTATTCCTCTCACTATGTCTTGCTCCTTCATCTTCTGTGTTTGTCTTGCTTTTTCTCAATGTCACTATTTTATTCTTCTCTCTCCGAGGTCCACAGCAGCATAATGCTGCAAAAGGAAATCTGCAAAATACAGAAATGCTAGCCCGGAAGGGATGTTCTCTAGCCTATCTGCTACACAGCTTCCCCTGCCACTCTAATCTACCACAGGATCAAGAATACACAGACCAGCCTGAAAAACGTTTAGCTGGGTGTTTGGGGTTTTTTTGAACAAGTCTAATGATTTCCTCTTTCACTGCTTTACCACACGTCCTATAACTAAGCAAAATTTCTTTCCTGCCTATTAAGCTATGATCTTTGTTGACAGCCTGTTTTACAGGCTTAGATATATTCTCTTTTCTAGAAGAAGTAGATCCCTTTCCTTCAACTTTTCATATCCAGTCACTTTCTAGTGTCCAATTATTGTTATTCTTGTTTCATGGGAGACTCTTCCAAGTTTAGCCACGCTGTTCCTAAAGTGAAGTGCTGCAAGCTGAACCAATTACTGAGACTTCTTGGGGAGAAATAATTTACTTTTTCTGACACCTTCTCTAATTTGCACATGCTGAAACAGGATTTGCCATTTCTACAAGAGCACTCAATTTTCTGACTCATCCTGCTGCTTGTCCACAATAACTCCAGGCTACTTCCTGACCTACTGCGACTTAGCCAAAAGCATGCTGGTTGCTTTTTTCATGTAAACCGCTAAAACAGTAAGTGAGGAGCATAAGAAGCACTACTTGGCAATTTCAGACCGTTTCTGGACTTTTCCAAGCCCATAATTTTCAGCTCTAGTTTCATCTCCCAGAAGTCTCACAGCCCAGACCCATCTGTGCTTAGCATCACCTGAATTCCTACAGCTGTTCCCTCTCTGTAGGCTTCACTGACAATCATAGAATGGTTAGAGTTGGAAGCGACCTTAAAGATCATCTAGTTCCAACCTCCCTGCCATGGGCAGGGACATCTTCCAGGTTGCTCTGATCACTTTTGTGGCCCTCCTCTGGACTTGCTCTAACAGGTCCGTGTCCTTCTTACATTGGGGGCCCCAGAGCTGGACGCAGTACTCCAGGTGTGGTCTCACGAGAGTGGCATAGAGGGGCAGAATCACCTCCCCTGACCTGCTGGCCACGCTGTTTTTGATGCAGCTCAGGATGCAGTTGGCTTTTTGGGCTGTGAGGACACATTAGCAGCTAATGTTGAGATTATCATAAACCAACACCCCCAATATTGGCTCTTAGTGGACCTCAGACAGATATCCCCAGGGTCTCACTCTAAACATCCCAATTTGAGTGCAACTCATTGAACAAAATCATTATGGAAAACAACAGATTTTCTTCAGCTGGATGCACACCCTTCAGATAACCTCAGTCATGCTGTGTTTTGCCAGGGTGTCATCATCAGCTTACGCGACTCAGGGTGAGGTGCATTAGAAACCTTAAAGTCAAGACCTCACATTTGCAGTTTCCCCTGCACATTAGGCCACTTATGCTGTCAAAGGCGGCACATAAATGAGTTAGGCACAAGTGGTTCATGATAAAACCATACTGTTATCCTCCAGGTGCTTCCAAATAGCTCATTCATTTATTCAGTTTCATTTACTGGCTGGGTTCCTGGTGCATTCTAACAAGTTAGCTCACTAGGAAGAAAAGTCCCTCAGGAGAGTTTGCTTTTGAAAAACCCTGAGCTTAAAGCAAGAAAACTTCACCTTGAGTTTTAGACAACAGTGGCTGTAGCCAGGGAATGGATTTTACTGACACAGCAACTTGGAGGAAGAAGAATACTGGTTTGGGGCACTGAGGTGAGTCGGGTTGCTTTTCCTCTTTCTGGTCAATCAATCTTTACGGCTGCTGGCTGTACTTTGGGTGATGCTCAGCCAGCTGCTGAGAGCAGTCACAGGAGCACTTTGTGCATGACAGCAGCTGCAGAAACAACTAGACTTTGATGCTGCAGCTATAGAGGGTTTCCTGCTGAGTGAAACGCAGGGTGGTTTACTGAGAGCACCTAGCACTTGTTTCAGCCTTTGCAAAAGGGGCTTATCTATACAGTTATGACTTTAAAAATGCAGGCTCTGACCAAAATAAGAAAAGGATAAAGACAAAATGGATTCTTTGGATCTTCAGGGAGATACATTTCATCTTAGACTGCTGCAGAAACAACTGGAACTATTACCAGCTGCACACAGGTACTGGAACTAGTTCTGCACCAGCTCACCTTGAAACTAGAGCAGACTGTGAGGCAGAAATGAGCTAGCTGAAGAAGATCGCTGGTGTAGAAATTTCCAGTGGAAGGGGTGGATGTTCAACTTGCCTTTTTGCTTGCTTAACCAAGAATAACAGAGAACATCCCCAATATCCCTAGCAGCTTCTCCCAGCTTCCATTAAGTTTCTATGCCAGCATTCTTTCTTTTGTTTTAAAGGAAGCAAGGAAATTATGGTGCACTGTGCTACCCCCGAAGAACTGTATATCTATATAAGCAAGCACAATGCAGAGATTACCAGGTCAAAAGCCTACACGTGGCTGTGCAGGACACACTACAGTGCCTCCACAGCCAGCTCACCTCTGTACAAACCTTTTCTGCAAAGGCTGAAACAAGTGCTAGGTGCTCTCAGTAAACCTCCCTGCATTTCGCTCAGCAGGAAACCCTCTATAGCTACAGCATCAAAGTCCGTTTGTTTCTGCAGCTGCTGTCATGCACGAAGTGCTCTGGTGACTGCTCTCAGCAGCTGGCTGAGCATCACCCAAAGCGCAGCCAGCAGGGGTAAAAACTGATTGACCAGAAAGAGGAAAAACAACCCGACTCACCTCAGTGCCCCAAACCAGTATTCTTCCTCCAAGCTGCTGGGAATTTGTGTCAGTAAAAATAATTCCCTGGCTACAGCCATTGTTGCCTATAACTCAAGGTGGATGTTTCCTGCTTTAAGCTCTCGTTTTTCCCTGAAGAAAACTCTCCTGAGGAGACTAAAAACCCTTTTCTTCCTCGTGAGCTAACTCATTACGGTACACCAGGAACCCAGGCAGTAAATTAATTGAGTGCTGACTGTGTAGGCCACATCTCTGGGAAAGAAATTCCTCCCCTTCCCAGATGTCTTATAATTTCCTTGAAGGTGTGCTCACACATGGCTGCATTCCCCCCTCAGCTCGTCTTCTACGGGAGACTTACAAGAGTGCATAGGAGACTGTCTACAGCACATTCTGACCCTGCTACTCAGAAGAAATCAGGCTGATGTGTTACACACGTACCTTGTTGTGTGAAATCCCAGCTGAACACCTGAATCCGGTGGCTGCTTCTACAGCCACCCTAATTTCTTCCACAATTACTGCCCCCATGGTCAGCTGCAGGTCAGGACAATCAGGGTTGTCGAAAGACAGCGATGCCAGCCACTCGTGCAAGCCACGTTGCCGCAGCTCCTCTACAAAAGGGACACAAAGGGGATCAACGTGGGCATTTCTTGCTGAGCCTAGCAAAGGGATCGGTAGCGTCAGCGAGCCCCAGCAAACAGCCCCACGCTTCTGTAACTGCGTGCCAACAGCAAGGACGAGAAGCGGGCACCTTAAAAGCCGTTCATCGGGGAAAACGCAGATTCCCCCTTTAAAATGTCCTTGCTTCGGGGGCGGGGGGGAGGGGATAAAGTTGACCACCCTCTACCTCTGTCGGTGTACGGGGCGCGTTACCGATGGAGCGGGAGAGGACCAGCAGCACTGGGATCCTTTTCCGCCGCGTTGTGCGGCCTCAAAGCCAAGCCGTTAGAGCCGCCCCGCCGCGGTATGCAAAGCGCCGGCCCCGCCGGCCGAAGCCCCGCGGGACCACCCGGGGACAGACCGGGTCGGTGCGTACCCTTCCCGCCGGGCTGGGGGCCGGGCTCCTCGGGCAGCCCCTGCACGAAGGTGGTGGGCAGGAGGGCGGCCGCCAGGGGCTGCCCCCGCAGGGCCCGCAGCCGCTCCCGCGCGCTGCCCGTCAGGTCCAGGTACGCCTCGTCGATGCTGGCCCGCTCGATGGCGGCGAAGCGCGACAGCACCTGCATCACCTCCACGCTGGCCTCCCGGTACCTGCCGGGCGGCGGGCACGGCCTCAGGCGCCGCCCCGCGTTGCCGTGTGTCCCCGGCTCCCCCCCCACACTCCCCCCCCCCGGCCCCGCTCACCGGGTGAGGTCGGCCTTGCCCCGCGCCTGCGGCACGCGCGCCAGGGCCAGCTCGGGGCACAGCGCCCGCGCCTCCGTCGCCCACATCCCGCGGGACACGCCGAAGGCGCGCGCCTCGTAGCTCACCGCGATGATCCTGCAAAGACAGACGGAGGCGGGGTGCAGGGCGGGCACGGGCGCGGCCCCGCCGGGATGGGTGCGAAGGGCCGGGGCCGCCACCGGCAACCTACCCGCCGCCCTGCCACTCGGTGTACTGCACCACGGCGCAGGGGCGGCCGCGCAGCTGCGGGTCGAGGCGCTGCTCCACCTGCATGAAGAAGCAGTCCATGTCCACCAGGGCCACCACGCGCTCCCGCCCCCGCGACATCCCCACCGGCGGCGGCGCCGGCACCGCCACCGTCCCTCTCCCTCCCTCCCGCCCGACTGACTGACCTCCCGCCCCGCCCCCGCCCCGCCGCCTCCCGGGAGCCGTAGTCCGCGCGCAGAGCACGCCGGGAGTTGTAGTTCTCCAGGAAGGGCGTACATGCCACGATGGTGCGCGGCGCATGCGCTTTCCCCGCCAGCTCCTTCCCCCCCCCCGCACATGCGCAGAGCCGCTGCGGTGCCGCGCGTGCGCCGCGTGGCGGCCGCCCCCCCCTCCCCCCCTCCCCACCCGCTCGCCCGTCGGTGGCCGGTGGCGCGGGCCCGCCGCCGCCGCCGCCATGTCCGCCGAGCAGGTGAGCAGCCTCTGCGAGCAGCTGGTGAAGGCGGTGACGGTCATCATGGACCCGGCCTCCACGCAGCGGTACCGCCTGGAGGCGCTCAAGGTACGTGGCCGGGCCGGGGAGAGGAGGCGCCGGGCTCCGGCCACGCGGGTGCTCCGTCCGCACGGCCCCGGGGCCCGCTGGGGCCCGGCGGACGAGCGGGGCGGGCCGGTCCCGGGCAGCCCCCGAGGCGCTGGGAGTCGTCAGCAGGCGGGGGAAGGCGGCGGGGGGCCGCGCCTGCGCGGCGCTGAGGGGGTCGGGCGGGCTCCCCCCCGGCCCGCTCCGCTCCCTCGGGGGTCGGGGCTGCCCCCCCACACCCGCACCCCGTCCCCCCGTTAGCGGCCGCCCCGGTGCCCGCGCCTGTGTTTTAACTGCCTGCGCGTGTCCCCGGCCCTTTCCCAGTTCTGCGAGGAGTTCAAGGAGAAGTGTCCCATCTGCGTGCCCTGCGGGCTGAAGCTGGCGGAGAAGACGCAGACGGCCATCGTCCGGCACTTCGGCCTGCAGATCCTGGAGCATGTGGTCAAGTAAGGCAGCCCGTCCCGCCGCCCCTGCGCCGGGGAAGGGTGCCGGCCCGCTGCCACCCGGACACTGGAGTGGGGGCTCTGCTCCCGTTCCAGCGCCTCCTGCTTCGGGGAGGCACTTTCAGGACGCAGAGTCTCTTCTGCAGCAAAGGACATTGCTGTCCTGCTCAGTGTCTTTCCTTCTCCATAAAAGAAGGAGACGCGAAAATGGCTTTCGGGCAGGTTGGGAAGGTTAATTCACCGAGCTCTAAGACACATTGACATCGCAAGATGTAAATAAACACGCAGGGTTATCAGTAGGTCTTTGCAGCGTTCTCTTTCATTAGGCTCACGCTAACAAAGAGGCTTTGTATTAGTAGTTCAGTTCTGAGATTCCTCTCTCTGCCGCCTCTGCAGACCTGATGCTTTGTGCTTTTGCTGTTGCTCCTCATGTCTGTTGACCTCAGTGGTGCACGCCCATTTGCCAGCAGCAGTTTTAACTCAGCCCTTTCATTAAGGGCTTGGGCACTGGCAGGGCCAGCGAGCTGTAGTGTCTCTCTCTCTCTAGTTTGGGTAAAGAAGTGATAGTTCACGGAGAATCAAGTAGAGATCTTTAGAAGTGTTTTGACTTGGTGTCCTTTTTGTTTCTCCCTGTTTTTTTAAACTCTTTCGAACAGGTTCCGCTGGAACAATATGCCTCGCCTAGAAAAAGTTTATCTAAAGAACAATGTCATGGGCCTTATATCCAGTGTGAGTACCTTCTACCCCAGACTGTTCTCTGAAACATGATTCTCTCACTTGGGAAAAGTGAGAGTGAAAGGAAAAAAGACTCCAGTTAATTAGCACAGAGGACCTGAATTCGATTCTGTGTTTCGTTACTTTCTTGCTGTGCATCCCTGGTTGTTCCAGTGCTTTTCTTTGTCCTGTGGTTAGGTCACTAACCATGTCACCTCACATGGCAGGAAGTTGTGAGGCTTGGATGAGATATTTAAGGTACTTTATATTTTCTTAGGAGGAAATTCAGTAAATATGGATGTTCTTACCCTTTGCAAGAATACTAAAGTATCTTAGTCATGTTTTCTCTATTGTGATTGCTCTCGAGACCAAGTGACCTTTTGAGGAAAATCCTTTTGTTTCCCATAGTTCAGTAGCTATAGGTGCTTGGGAGGGTAGGAGTGTCATCCAAGGTAGCTGGGATCAAGAGCTGCCCAATGTTGTGTTTTGTTGTTATTCTGTGTAGTTTAGAATATTTGCGATCGCTGTGCTTCCCAGGTCAGAATTATAAATATCTGATGTTTGCAGTTTTGTATAACCCTGCCCCTCTTCTATCACAGGGAACTCAAAGTATTCTGGAGGAGGAAAGTCACATTAAGGATGTTCTGTCTCGCATTGTGGTGGAGATGATCAAGCGCGAATGGCCTCAGCACTGGCCTGACATGCTAAAGGAGCTGGATACCCTCTCCAAGCAAGGGGTATGAAACACGCCTGTCTGTTCTCTTCTACTTGCTCATGGTACGGGTTTCAGTCTTCCATCGTCCTGAGGAAAGCCTCAGATGGTCAAGTGAGATAGATGCACTTCAAAATCTCTGCTAGTTTAAGTTGTTCTAGGAGATGGTTTCAGCAGAAAGAGGGCCATCCTCCTGTCTTGTTTCCCTGAGATGTGACTTGTATCTGTATGTGTGCTCACTGTCATTCTAAATCTCTGAGGTGGATTCTAGGGATTTTAATGTTTGAACTGTGCTGATGAAGTGTGTTTCATTTTGGGACACCAGGAAACTCAAACAGAACTGGTGATGTTCATCCTCCTACGTTTGGCAGAGGATGTGGTGACTTTTCAAACTCTGCCTACCCAGCGGCGACGAGATATCCAGCAAACCCTCACCCAGAACATGGAGAAGATCTTCAGTTTCCTACTAACTACCCTGCAGCAGAACGTCAACAAGTACAGACGCATGGTAAGAGTCTCCTTTCCTTGGGTTCAGTCAGTGCTGGTGGTGTTTAGGAATTGGGGTACAACTCACAGGTTGTTGGGGAAGCAAGTGCAGAAACTGTCTGAAATCTGTTGCTGTCGCTGTGAGGTAGTGATCTGCTGTGGCCTGGGAAGCCGGTGCTGAACACACAAGATTGACAGGGTTAGCGTTGATAGTTTGGATTTACTAGTGTAAATGGCGTGAGTGGTTGCATGCCTCATCCGTACTGTTGGAATGCTGCGCTGACACTAGGGGTGTATGGCTTAGCAAAATGAAGGTGTGGTTGTGGCAGAAACGGGTAGATTTGGGGTAGTTTGTGTAACACAGTGGTAAAGAGATGCCGTCCTAGGCTCATGCCTGCTCTCTTATGCTGTAGTGATGTCTTTGTGGTGATGCACCCAAACGCATGAGGTTTTGAGGTCTCAGCATTGCACCTGGGCCTCTCTGGTCCTTTTCTCCGAGAGCTCAGGTCAGGAAGCCCTTTTTTTAAGTTGTCATGAGGAACGCCCTTCCTTTTTGTGTAAAGGGACTTCTATCCTGAATTCTTACCTAGAGTCAGAGATGTGCAGGTTGGTCAAGGTGGACGGTGAAGGCAAGTCTCTACCCCAGTCTGTTCCTGTGAGAAGGAAGTGGATTTGAGAGTGAAGCACAATTGAGAAACCAATCTAGAAAGAAGTTGCTTAGGTGTATCTCTTGGTTTTTTTCTGTGAATTAAAATCCAGAGTTACGCTAAATGTGACACTGGGAGGCAATGAAAAACCCTCTCCTACCTGACTTCTTTTCATTTTCCTGATGCACTGTCAGGCTGAACAAAGCCACCTGTAGAGCAGACAGTTCTCTGTGCAGTTCATGGTGGTGGGTGGGAGACCCTAGTGCATTTTGTAGTCTGGTTGAAATGCATTTCCAGGTAAGGTTTGAATTGCAATGCTTGAGGCTCTGAAGTGTGGCTGCTTCTGCTAACGGTGGAATCTTTCTGATTGGCAAGGTTGGAGCACCCCAGGAACAAGAAGCCCTCACCACTCCACAGGTTAGCAGATCTTTGGGATGTTTGTGCGCAGGGTAAATTCTGAGGGTTGGGTGTTCAGTTACCTGTCTGCACGCTGAGACTGGGGGAGATGATGGACAGTTCCCCAAGACCATAATCTGCAGTGCTTATAAGTATGCAGTTCTGGTATGGTGGCTCAGTTATTAAATGGTTGGAACACAACCAGATTAACTTAAAATCACTGCACTGAATACATTGGTGGACAGGGTTTCCAAACCAAAACCTTGCAGCAGGAAGAAATGCTTGTCATATCTTTGCATCTGAAAAACAAATCAGACATGTCTGAGGAGCTCGTTTGTATTAGTCAAAAAGATGGTGCAAGCAGTGCATTGCTGCTGTTAAGTGTTTGGAACTGGGAGTCAGGCTGTAAGCTCTTGCCCTGGCTCTCTGCAGCTGCCTTTCTGACCATGGACAAATCCCTTACCCTTTTCAGACATCAATCTCAGCACGTAAAAGCCACAGCATCTTTCAGAGTCTGGCTTTTGGATGTAAGATGCTCTAAAAGGTCAAAAGTTTCTTCCCTGGAAACTTCCAGGAAGCACTGAAATTCCTTTCCTTCTTGTCCCCTGTGTCTCCCTGATGCCTGCTGACTGGACTGTCATCTTTTGGATGAGAAGAAAATTGTGGCTTAACTTGCAATTGAAAGTCCTGTTGTCTTATCTGCCAGGGGGCTGTGGAGGTGGTTGTGATGGCTGCAGCGAACGGGAGACTGTGTTGCAGCCTCCGTCAGTAAGGAGCTGTTCTGTGAAGCTGCTTCTGGCTGTGTTCTCGAGAATAAGCCTGTCCAGCAGTGGCTGGGTGGAAGTGTGTGCTGTAGCTGCTCACTTACCATCTTCTGTTTTCTTTTTCAGAAGGCTGATCTGGCTCAGGAACCAAAGGTGAGTGGAGCTATGGGGGACTTACGCATTAGTCCTTCGTAAGACTAAAGTTCCTTAGAACCAGGCTTCTTCTGGGGTTTGGAGTCTATTACTTGCAGTTCTCACTTACAGATGGGTTTGTTCACCCATAATACAAATTCCTGGAGAAGAAAGTGAGTCACAAGTGGAGAAATGCCCAGGCCTTAACTGACATCCTTAGTGTGGGGATTTGTAGCCTTCTGCTGCCGCCTCGCTCGGGGCGGTTCCTGATACTGTTCTTCAAGAGAGTAGATGCCTTTAGGTGGTGGGAACTGGTGTTTCTCTCTGACCTCTTGCCTCCTCTCTGTTCACAGGCCCAGGCAAACTGCCGCGTGGGGATAGCAGCACTCAACACCTTGGCTGGATACATTGACTGGGTGGCCCTGAGCCACATCACAGCAGACAACTGCAAGCTCTTGGAGATGTTGTGTCTGCTCCTAAATGAACCTGAGCTCCAAATAGGAGCAGCAGAGTGTCTCCTGATTGCTGTCAGCAGGAAAGTGAGTTGTTCTTCCACAGTTCCTCTGGCTCCCCTTTGTTTTCCTCCTGTTCTCCTATATAATTCTTCAGATTAAGCAATGATATCTTTGCCCTTCTATTTAGGAAACAAAATTCAAATGTGGCTGCTTATATTAATGATATTTAGCGTGAATGTCATGCCAGCACAATACGTACAGCAACTGTTGGAACCCTTTCCAACTTCTGTGCTTCCCTCTCCTCGCAGTTTTGAAGTTGGAGATCCCCATTAACTTTTTTTCCCCACTTTCTACAACTGTGAAGTGGGAAATATTGTCACCAGCTGTGCCATCTGGCAGCTCAGAGCAATAACAGCAGGATCTAAACAAGCGTTTTGACCCATACGTTCACAAGTAGCTTAGTGTCGAAGCTGAGTATTTATCAGCTGCCTTTACATAACTAGCCAGTCTGCAGTGAAGAAGAGTTAAATGTCTCAGAATCAGTTTTTTAGTTTAAAGTTCCTGTGGTGGGATTGCTTGGGGAAATTTGAGATCAGCAATACCTTAGATTTTTTGGCAAGTTTTTAGTGAAATAATTTGTGGACTGTAAGCCCTTCCCCAGGTGGAAGGACAGCTGGGGATCTCCTAATTTCACTTGCAGATGGGAATAAATAGTTACGTTCTAATTGAGGCATTTGGCATATTTTACACATAGGGTAAGCTGGAGGATCGGAAGCCTCTGATGGTCTTGTTCGGAGATGTTGCCATGCACTACATTCTCTCCGCTGCCCAGTGAGTACCATCCTGCTGCTGTAATTTCACACAAAAACTGCATACAAATGGTTTTGTAGATGTGATTTACAAAAGGTATTGCTGCTTAACTGCAGGAAGCTGGGACTGGGTTAGGAGAGAACAAAACCACCATTTCTTTTGCAAAACCTGAAAAACTGCAAGTTTTTTCAAATCCCATAATTGAAGGACAAAGCGGTATAAATGTCACAGCTTCCCCAGCTTTCTCTTTTAGCCTGAAACTGATCAGGAGTGACTCTTTCAGAGAGGCAATTTCAGGGTGTTTAGATGCCAATAAAGCAGTACTTCTTGGTAATAGCAAAGAAAATCCCACTGCAATAAAATCAAATTGCTGTTGTCTTCTTTTTATCTATGAGGTAGAGAGCAGTGTGCCTGTTACCTACAGCGTGAGTAACTGTGATCCTGTTTTTCCCCCTCCCCTCATTCCCAGGACAGCAGATGGAGAAGGCCTGGTGGAGAAGCACTATGTTTTCTTGAAGAGACTTTGCCAAGTTTTGTGCGCATTGGGCAGCCAGCTGTGTGCATTGCTAGTAAGTCTCTACTAATACCAGATGCAACCTTGGCAAAGCTAGTTTTTAGGGCTGGGGGTGAGACAACCCTAATCGAAGGTAGGACCAGGGTTATCTCTGCACATTTGGTAGCTGTAGGGTTCTCTCCACATATTTAGAAAAAGCAGAAATGGCTCTGCTTGCAAGTGAGAGAACTGTATCCTGCCAAGTCACAGGTGTGTGAAATGGAGGGACCCTGACTGATTCCGGGCCTCTACTATCATCAAAAGTCATCTCGTATAACCTCTGTAAAATGCTGAAGCTTTATTGAAAATTGGTCAAGTTTCTTGCTGTCTACTGCTACAGAAGAACTACTCACGGAAATTACTCTTGTGTTGGAAGCCTCTTAAATTTCCCTATTAAAAATAACTCAGAGAGTATACCTGTTTTTTGTTCTGCTAAGATTCTCTCAAGCTGCAGGAAGAAACAGGTTTTGTTCCTGCTGTTCCTCCTTCTAATGCTTTGTGTCAACGTTGAGATGAGGAGTTCAGCACAGTGCTCCTACAGTAAGGAAGGCAGGCTTGTTGAGAGATGCTGTTTGTGGGGAGACTGAGGCAGCCAGCCTGGGCAAGTGATAGAGCAGGGTAAATTCTCGCAGGGAGGGAAAGCAAAAAAATCCTTTGAGAACTTATCCCTAAAAAGAATGGACAGTGAACAAAGGGTGTGTTATTACTTTTAGTGACTTCACTTGCTGTTAGGTAGTGAGAGCTGTTAGTCTGGAATGAAATAATGAGATGGGGATTTGAGTCCTGTCATCCACATTGGCTCGGGAGAGGCAGGACCGAGCTGTACAGCTTCAGAACAGGGTTCTTGAGGGCACCAGGTCATACTATGATCAGTGAGGAGCACTAGAACCTTGAATTTATGGATCTGGGTAAAACTTACTTTCCTGACAAACTTGCGAGAAAGGTATGGAGATGTCCATATGTTAAATGCAGGAAACATTTGGAGGAATGGGAGTGAAATCATCTGGGTGTATTTGCTCCTGAAATTCTACAGTTGAGAATTGCTCCACTTCAGTACTGCTGCGTGGGCTTGACCCAATAGGAGGAAAATTGTGACTCACGACAACAGCAGCAGCAGTTATGACTTTGGTTTTAATGGAACTCCAGTGTCTGAGAAGTCTCCCTTTTCTCTTGAATGAGGGCAACGCTGTCTCCAGTACCCCCAGGCTGGTCAGCAGAACTTGCTACTCCTCAGGCTATACTGGTTTCAGAAAAAATTACAGTTGTTCAGTGGTTTTGTCTCTGCTCCTTTACAGCCTGTGGCCTTGGATGTAGTGCTTCGGCTTTACCCAGAGACATGCCTCTTGTGAGCCCAGCGTGCCATACAGTTAGTATTTTGTCTGAAATTGTTTGTCTTCCTAATAGGGCTCAGATTCTGATGTGGAAACGCCAGCCAACTTTGGAAAATATCTTGACTCATTTTTAGCCTTCACAACCCATCCTAGCCAGGTATGTAAAGGGCCAAAAGTCTCGTTTATGTCTATGTAAGAATGTGTGAATGCATACCTGAGCTAACCTATAGAAGACCACAGAACTTCAACTGCCAAATATTGCTTTCCAGGCTCTCCATTTCAGCTGAAGACCTGGAAGGCAAAGTGGTTTCTCCTCTGTTACCACCCCATTAGGAACAGTGCCTGGCACAGGTGCTGAGTAGAAAGTACAGAATTTGCAATCAGCCTCTAGTATTTAAGTTTTGTCATTCTGGAAGTTTGAGTTGTGCCTGCAAGGTGCCTTGCCTCGACCAAACAGTCAGTGTAATTTGCTATTGCCTTCTGCTAGCAACGTTTAATGTTAGTGGAGATTCCAGCACTGAAATCCTTATCTGTTCCCCTCTTTTCCCTCTTCTCCCCGCCCAGTTTCTGCGCTCTTCCACCCAGATCACATGGGGAGCCCTGTTTCGGCATGAAGTTCTGTCTCGTGACCCCTTGTTGCTGGCTATGATTCCCAAGTATCTTCGTGCGTCTATGACCAACCTAGTGAAGGTATGTGGCAACTGTGGCCAGATGGGTGTGAGAAGATGCCTAGGTGAACATGGCCTGTGGGTCGCCGGGGGGAAACTACATTTTTATTGTGTCTGCCAGCGACATGATCTCCAGGCCACTCTTATCTCAACGTTTTACTGTCTGCTCCTTGCCTTCAGTCTTTATCTCCCTGAAGCCAGTGTTAGCTGTGATGAGTGACTTCTCTTCTTCCTGACCTTGTCTGTTCTGTCTCCAGGTGGGCTTCCCCTCTAAAATGGACAGCCACAGTTGTGAATACTCCCGCTTTGATTTTGACAGTGATGAGGACTTCAATGCCTTCTTCAACTGTAAGTTGCCATCACTGTGTGTGGAAGCTGTTGTCTGGGCCTTTCCTCTTACTTTCAGTTGCTGGCTGAGCTTGGAGCCTACCACATTGGCTTGGCAGCTTCTGTTTGTGTCTTGCCTCTTTCAGCCTGGATTTTGGAGTTAAGTTAATTTAGGATTTTACTGTGGCAGCTCAGGTGTTTTATTTTACTTACTTTTTGCTATTATTTTACTTGCTGGCCAGGTAGGTGGCCTAGTAGCAGTTGCTACCTAGTGGCAAAGAAAATGTGCCTCTTGGTCACGTAGAGGAGGAAATGAAACAGCCTGGAGTCCTGCTCAGGTTAAGAGAGGAAGGCAGCTTACAAAAGACTTTAAATGTCATTCCAGAAAGAAAATCTGTCCTGACTCTGCTAAGAAGCTTCTGGTTCAGTACCAATAGCTAGAGTTCAGCACCAATAGCTAGAGTTCAGCAATTAAAATAGCTAAATTTAGTCATGATTTTAAACCAGCAAACGGGGAAACCTGGGTATTAATAATTTTTTTTTTCTTTTTGTATTTTCCAAAAACTGAGGTTGATTCCCACTGGCTGATATTGTTTGGTACTCGCTTGGTGGCTGGGAGGATATACTTAATAAATTATTTAAATTCTTACATTTTACATTTATGTTTGAAGATTTTAAATGTAGCATTTTTTTATTGCTTATTAGTTTATTTTTTACTTCTTGTCATAACTCTCATTGGGTGGAAATCAAAAAGTAGGTAAATGCACAAAGCCAGAATTTGAAATAGTTTTAGGGATTTAAGTGATATTGAAAGTATAACATATATAAGAAAATAAAACTGATTTGAAACACAAAATTATTAGCTCTAACAACTTTTTTAAACAATGCAGGTTACATCTGTAGTCAGCAGAGCTGATTCTTTTGTATGGTCATGTACTGGAATATTTTGGGAACAAATTAATTTCTATTCTGTACTTCGCTTTTCTTATCTCTGAAATTGAAAACTTGTCTTCTTTTGGGTTTTTTTGAGTTTGTATTAGCTTGTCAGCCTGGAATCTGAACTGGCTTAAGTTGAATAATCTGGAAAAAGTGCATTTAGCTGAAGGAAGTGGTAGTTATCTAATGCTGGTTTTCAATCTCAGTATCTCAAGGTGCTTTGTAAGCAGCAGACATGCATAGTTTGAAGATTTTTTTTTTAATGAAAAATAGAGACTTAATTGCAGTAAATCTGGATTTAGCATAGATTTTCGTAATTCATATTGCATTTTAATTGCACTTCTTTTTAAGTTAAGCCATCATTTTTTAGTCCATTTAAATTGCTTCAAAAATTGCCCATCCTGTTGCACCTAGTTTACTGACCATATATCTGAGCTTACTACACAGCTATTGCCAGAGCAACAGTCCACAATGTTCCCAGGTGTGCAAAGCTGCAGGTGAGCTTTGGGGAAGGGAGCATTTGTAGCATCAGCTTGTTGCAAGGTGTCTGATTTTTTTCACTGCAGCTTTCCGAGCCCAGCAAGGAGAGGTGATGAGGATGGCTTGTCGTCTGGACCCTCGAACCGGCTTCCAAATGGCTGGTGAATGGCTGAAGTACCAGCTCACAGCTCCTGTTGATACTGGACCCATGAACTGTGAGTTACCTGAAAAAAAAAAAAAAAGATAGGGATGTGGGATTTGGTTTTTAATTCAAGCCAGGAAGAAACTTCTTTGCCTTTTTTTTTCTTTTTTTTTTTTTTTAAGGGGGAGCCAAGACTCAACATTAGGTTTTCAGGCTTTTAAGGTCTTTACAAGTTAAAAGGAAAATCAAATCAAACCCACCCCACCCCAAATTTAACGCTCTGCAGTCTACCTATGGAATAGCTAATGTAAAGCCCCTGGCTTCCCCTTTTGCTAACGAAATCTGTCTGCAAAACAGATATATCTGTCCCTCTGATACAGTTTTACAATTATTTGGGCCTTGTTTTCTCCGTAACGTATTGATTATTTTTGTCCAGGGAAGTTCTGTCTGCTGGCAAATCCCTCTGTCAGTCACCTTGCTTTCCCTCCTGTGAAGGAAGGCCACTTGGTGCTCTGCAAGGTCACACCAAGAGCAATCTTGCCTGCAGTGCCGAGTCTGGGAATGCAGTCTCCCTCCTTTTCCCTTCTGTGATGTGTTGGTGCTGCTCCCTGTAGTATCTGAAAGGTCAGACTTACGTCTCAGGACCCCTCACTGGAATGAGGCAAATCACACAGGAGTACCTTAGTTGCCCCCAGTGTATCCCTGCCAGGCATCTGCAGGGAGAGCTGTGTGATCAAAATACTTGTGAGTGCTAAGATGTTGCAGCGCGGGAGCTTACCAGTCTGGTGTTGTGCTTGCGGAGAGGAGCATGGTGAGAGCTCCAGTGTTCTCTTCCTTTCAGCTAAGACAGGCGAAGGTCTCTGCTCCATCTTCTCTCCATCCTTTGTGCAGTGGGATGCCATGACCTTCTTCTCAGAGAGTGTCATCAGCCAGATGTTTCGAACCCTGGATAAAGACGTATGTGTACCAGATGCTCTTCCCTGCTCTCCTGGCTTGTTCTGGGTTGACAAGAGTGGCTCTTTTCAGCTATGTTGTCCTTGAAAAGTTTGTAGTAGCCAGTTGCCTCCATGTGAAAACCCAGATTGTTTGGTGAGCAGTTCTCATGAGGAGTAGTGACCCATCTTTAGATGGAACCAAACTCATACTGGCTTACTCTGTCAGACATGTCTTGGTTCTGGATGCTATGCCATGAGAAGTCACAGGAGAGTGCTCAGGTGGTGTGCTTTGACATAGCATCTTGCTAGAAAAGAAGAGGACTGCTTAGGCAGAAATTTCCTAAGTTTATTCTTTTTTAGTCATCCCCTCATTAGATTTATTTTTTTTTTTATTTTTAAATAAATGAGAGAAACTCATGCTCAGGGTGTAGAAGATCAGAAGCAATTTCTCTCTGCTTTTTATTCAACAGCAGTTTTTCTCAGTCTGATGTAGACTGACGATTTTTATATTAGATTAGACTCATGCACTTTAGTTCATCATTTGAATCACAGTAAACTAATTATATGGGTTGGTATAGTTGGTTAAGCGTGGAATCTGTTGGACAGAGTCAAGAGGAGAATTGGAAGCCAAACTGAGAGAGGAAATTTGCCTTTCCCAGAGGCGCAAGCAATAGTACAGGGACTTGAGATTGACATCTCAAGACTACCCTACCAACCATGGCAATGCTGCTGTCCTTTTTCCCCTCAGGAGGTGCACATAGTGCACGTTAAACTGAGGTTTCTACTGCTTTTCCTTGTGCTTTGAGGACAGTTGTGTTCAGCTGAGAGGCCTGATATGATAGCAGCAGCTCCGTGGCCTGGCTCTAGGAGTTGTAGGATGTGTGCTACAGGCTGAAGTACTGAGTGTTGCCTCCTTTCTTCTTTCCTTCTGCTTTCCCTTTCATGCCTCTGTAGGAAATCCCAGTGAATGATGGCATAGATCTGCTGCAGCTTGTCCTTAATTTTGAAACAAAGGATCCTCTCATCCTGTCCTGTGTGCTCACCAATGTCTCTGCTCTCTTCCCATTTGTCACTTACCGACCAGAATACCTACCGCAAGTACTTTCCAAGGTAGGTACTTGCAGACAATGCTGAAATCAAGTAGGCTTTTTGTGGTGCAAGGCCCTTGTAGTAAACTACAGCAGTTAATCGTCTTGGCGTTACTGTCAGGAAAGGACTATTCTTCATGTTAAAGATGGGAAAAACTGAGATTGAGTCTTGTTCAAGACGAAACAATGTCAAATAACACAAATTTTGTATTTCCTACCCTTAAATCTTAACATTAAGTGCACACTCTGGCCAGTAAACACCATGCTTTATTTCAAGGCCTCACTGTGCTGGTGATTCATCTGTCAGCTTAGTCAAGGGTTCTTCACTGACTTTAATGAAATTGCACCAAAGTCTTATGATCTATTCCTTGAGCTCAAAACACATGTGAGTGCTAGATATTAACAAATGACATGAGGTTTTGGATTTTTCCTCCCTTTTCTTGCAGCTGTTTGCTTCAGTTACCTTTGAAGTTATAGAAGAAAGTAAGGTATGTCTGAATTATTCTCTGCTAATAAGCTGTAACAGTTGGATCAAATCATATTCTGCTTGAGAGCATGCTGAGTCTGAAGACTCTGCTGTAGTAGCCTCTCAAGTATAGTCCTGCTCCTGGAAACAGTTGGGAAGTCTAGATACAACTGATCTGTTCTCGGTTGACATAGCCTAATAAGCTTTGGCTCACAAACTTAGAAGGCCACCGGTGTTGGTGTAACGCCAGTGCACTAAGTCCCAAAGTCTGTGTTGGCCTTTCTGAGAGTGAAATCCATTCATTAGCTGTGGGTACTCTTCAGTGGTTGGTATACGTGGCTGTGAAGGATGGCTGTAAAGCTGCCAGCTACCTAGGGAGTGCTTGGAGTCTTGAAATAGTAAGATCCATGGCATCCTCTCTCCTTGAGCACAGCTCGTTCGAACACAGGTTTCTTGGGTTGGCTACTGCTCCAGAGGAAATTTGGTGGTTGTGTGACTGTTTGGGGTGGGAGGTGTGGGAATGCTTTTTTGATCTGTACTCAACAGTGCAGAAAACTGTATGTGATGCATTTGTCTCTTGAAGATACCCTGCATTTGTCTGAACTTTTGTTTTGTTGCATTGAAGTTTGTTATGTCTGTCCAGGCTCCTCGAACTCGAGCAGTGAAGAATGTGAGAAGGCATGCATGCTCCTCAATCATAAAGATGTGTCGGGATTACCCCCAGCTTGTCCTGGTATGTAAATTCAACTCCATCATGAAAAGTCTTGCCTCAATTTCAGCTACGTTTTGTGGGATCTTCAGCTTCCTTGGCTACAGCCTCTGTTTTTCTTCCAAGAAACACTCCTGCTGCATAAATGGGGAAGTGTTTTATTCCCTGCACCTCCCTTCTTCCCCCCAGCTTCCAAAAAATTTTCTGAAGAGTTGAATTGTAAAGTGGTGAGTTAAATGAAAAGATGATGAGTTAAGTGCAAAAGGGATGAGGAGAATACAAGCAGTGCTAGATTCATTTTATTGGAATGTTTGCTGAGTTTCCATTTTGTCACTCATGGTCTCAGTTGATTCCTTAGCTGAAGACAGTAGCAATGACTAATCTCCAGACTTTCTTCTGTTACTTATAAGAATGTAGGACCAAGAGGAGAGTATTTGTTTTCTGGATTAGCTTGAGGAGACTAGAAAAAACAAACATGTTTAAAATCCAGGAGCCAGTGTTTTGTTTGGTTTTGCTGAACTAAACAGCCTGCATGCAACATGTGTAGCTTTGAACTCCTTTCTTTAGCGGTGTTTATGTGGGGTGGCTCTAGGATTATGGGAGCACCACAGGACATTGCTAGTTTAAACAAAGATATTTTTGAGGATGCTAGTTAAGGTAATTTAGGGGTTCCAGTCTGCATTCTTCAATAGCTGCTTATAACTGGTGTTTGTCTTTGTCCTACTCTACTGGTCCTTGAACTACAGCTCTCTCTTTCCCATGGCCAGCCAAACATCCTCACTGGAAGAGCCAAGGGTCCAGAGGTGCCCCATAATATGTTCAGATGACTTTGCTGAAGGGGATGATTGCTAATGCTGATACAGTCACAGGAAGACGTGCTTGCAACTAGAGTGGGTAGGAAAGAAAGTCAACCATTCCTGTGGAGATAGTGATAACCGTGTGAATCATTATTAACTGAGTTGTGAGCAAAGAGATGGAAGAGTCCTAAGTCTGGGACTTGAAAGCCAAAGGAGCGAGGTACTTCCTGTGAGCAAATAAAAGCACCAGAACTATTTTGAGGTGTGACAGTGCTGTAAGGGATATGACAGCCTAGAAGAGAGAGATTTCCTCTGCTTATTTCAGTCATTCTGGAGACTAAAGTAAACTGGATGCAGGATGATGATAGAGGGCTAGGGAAGAAAAGAGGTTCTTTTAGACTGAACATTCAGAGAAACTTGAGCCTGAGGAGGAGATGACTATGTAGAGAAAAGGTAACTTAGACCTGCTCCTCCAGCTGTTCTGCATAGTATAGTACACCCCACCTCTGCCTCCCCCAGTGGCCCTTCTTCACACCAAATGCATGACACCTTTCCACTTGGATGTGTTTTCTAGCCAAACTTTGAGATGTTGTACAACCACGTGAAGCAGCTGCTCTCCAATGAGTTACTTCTGACGCAGATGGAGAAGTGTGCCCTTATGGAGGCCCTCGTCCTCATCAGCAACCAGTTCAAGGACTATGAGCGGCAGAAAGCTTTCCTGGAGGAACTTATGGCTCCTGTTGCTGGCTTATGGCTCTCCCCAGAGATGCAGAGGTATGGGTCATTCTTGTAAGCTTTGAGCTGGATGTGTTGCACAGGTTAAGTCATGCCCAATAAGGGAATGCACAAACCATATGAGGGTGGTGGGGTGCCTCATGACTTCCTGTGCTCTGACCAGTCATCGTGCTAATAGCTCTCCTGCAGTTCAGAAACTGCCGACTGAGTCTAAATGCTATTTGTTAAAAATGGCTAGGTACAAGTTGAAGTTTAAGATGATAGAGGAGCACTTCCCAGCATGCTCAAAGCATTTGCAGAAAATGAGAAATAAAAGATGTTTTTGCTCATCTCCAGGAGAAGCTAGGAAGCTGAGATCTCCTTACTAAAGCTGAGGTGTCCTGCAGCCCTAGGCAGCTGGGCATGCACGAGAGTTTTCACAGCAGGGCTATCTTCATAAGAGATTGAAAGGTCTTAGGTCGCTATGGCCCAAGAGACCTGGAGATGTTTGGAGAGTGCACACAGTTCTGGTGCTTTTTATCATATTCCCACATACAGTGTGGAGCACTATCTAGTCTCTCTAGCCTGCTCTGTATTTGTTAAGATGTTTATTACCAGAGCAAAGCTCTGCTCAAATTCCCTGGTACAGACAGTAATCCCCGTTGCTGTCTTTTGCTGATGCCAGAGTCCTCTTGGATCCTGAAGCCTTTATCTCCTACGTGGGTGCAGACAACAAAATTGCCGATCCAGTCTTGGAAGATCCTAGTGGCCTGAACCGCTCTAGAGTGAGTATCGTTACCAGGGATGTGTGTAATCCTTAGCAAGAGAGGACTCACTTCCTTGCATCCCCCAGTTCTGTTGTGGTTACACACAAATTCTCACCTGATCATCTGGGTTTTTTTAGGGTGCAGATCAGTAGCTTTTTCAGATTGCAGAATAACAGGCTGGCTTTTGCCTTTCGGAGCTACAGTAGTGAGCATGCAAGCCTTGCAAAAAACAGATTATTCAGCAGAGTGAAGCACACTATTCCCTGCTCTTTGGGTGTCAGAGTTTGGTTTTGGAGGAGCAATTGGTTTAAATGATTTCTGGAAATACGGTGTGGTGAATTGTGCTTTTCAAGCCAGGTAGTATGGAAAGGGTCATGCTAAGACTGCAGTGTGAAATATAATTAAAATTCATCTGAGGAGATTCATGTTTTTCAAGTTACTAGTGACATGTCTTAACTTCTTGGACAGACTGCAGATGGAGTTGCTATCTTTAGGTCTGTAGAAGACACTGAAATGCAGTCCGCACAGCTGTGCTTGTGATTTGGTGCTAATGCAGTTTGACCACTGTGTCATCACAGATCTCCAAATCTGTCCTGGCACATGAAGGAGTTGAGGGACTGATGGTGTAGACCCTTCCTTTTAGAGGACAACTTGCATGGTTTCTTGCATATTCACAAGACTGTATGCAGTTCCTAGGCTGTCTTGCCATGGCAAAGGGTCACTGGAGATGATGGAATGTAGCATGATCGTTTGCTGCATTTTCTTGGCAGCAAACCCATCAGTTTGTTCCCATCACCAGGTTGGGCTCATTGTAGAGTGATCCCTTTGGGATGGGATGATGATGCGTGTCTCTGAAAACCTATTTATTCAGGTTGTGCTCTGGCTAAGAAACTCTTTCCACATCTCTTGCTGCAGATAAGCTTTTGCGTGTACACCATTCTGGGAGTTGTGAAACGAGCTCGTTGGCCTGCTGCTACTGAAGAGGCGAAAGCTGGAGGATTCCTGGTGGGATACATGCCCAGTGGAAGTCCAATCTACCGTAATCCCTGCACTGAGCAGGTCCTGAAGCTTCTTGACAACTTACTTGCTCTTATAAGGTGAGTCAAGTTGACTTGAAATCATTTATGTTGACTTAAGACTCTCTGAAATCAAAGTGTAATAAATACATAGTATGCTCAGAGCATGTTCTCCCAGTGAAGCCAGCAGGAACACAGGCTGGTGCAGGTGCCCAAGTACTGTTCCTGACTGTTCACAGTGGGGAATGGCACTGGGGAAACTGGAGCCTTCTGAATGTTCATTGGCCTGGCCTACAAGAGTCCATCAAAGCCAATGGGAGCTTGGGCTGGGGTTGCCTCCCCCACCTCCACTGCTATAAATCTGCCACCCAGTTAATCGTTTCTCGACTAACATCTCTGCTCTGCCCTCAGCCCCTACAAGGCCACCTCTCCAGTCACCACCAGGGCAGTCCCAGCTCTCATCGCATCCTGTTTGTATTGTTCTCTCTTCAGTGTTAAATTAAGCTGGTTTAGCTGAACACGAACACCAGCCTCCTGAAGCGCTGTCTGCTATTGAAATCAGTGGATGCATACTCTCAGGCTGTTGCTACCTTGCAGTGCCTCTCTGCACGTCACTGGTGTTGTGTACATCTGGGGCAGTCAGAGGAGGGAGCAAGAGAAGGCAGAAAAGGGGAATCCTGAATAACACAGTTCCCAGAATTATAAAGGAGGAATCTGTCTCAGGGTAACTGCTGACACTGGGATTTTGCCAAGCTTCTGGGGCAGTTTTGTGAGATAATGCTACATGTTGTATACATGAAAACTTGAGGCTCTGTCCTTGGGAGGAGCCTGTTGGGAAAGAGCATTTTCCGATCGATTTAGATTTTCCAGCTCCTAGGTCTGTGAGGAAGGGGGCCCTATTACTCAAGCTCTGTGTAATCAGGTATGTTTGGTAGTCACTGAGCTCAGGACTGTGCTGCTTCCAGTGAGAAGCAACGTGCTGGACTGGTAAGACAAGCATGCGCTGTCTTGGCCTACCCTAGCAGTGTTTCTCATCGCAAAGCTCTGCGTAGCCCAGCCAGGTGATTCTTTGTCCAGTGGCCATGGTTGAACCATTATGGCTGTGGAGCTGTGCTTGAAGTGTTTTTGCCTTTTATCCTGGAAGGCTGAAGATCTTATCAGTGAGCTTTTGGGAGAGATTGGGTAGAGTTGCCTAAGTAGCCTCATGCCATTTCTTCCAGAGCCTGGAACATGCTCCATATTGTGGGAGATGAACTAAACCAGTGCCCAAGGTCTGAACAGGCTGCAATGGACAGACTTTTTGCTTGTGTGATTGCTGTTCTTGCCAGAACTTATGTGTTATTAAAAACACTTGGGATCTCTTTTACAACAAGCTTAGGAGGCTATTACCGAACTGTTTTCTGTCAAACTCCTACTGCACTACCTGTAAAGAATCAAAAATTCTGTGCCTGCTTGTTTACCACCTCCAGGAAAATGCATGAGCTATGTTTTGTTGCTGTTGCTTCCCTATCAACATAAAGGAAGAGGCTCCCTTGCTGGTTTTTGAGATAATGCATCTGTGGTGTTCAAGCATCTCCACTGCCGCTCAAAATATTTTCTGAGCGCATGGTAGTATCGTACATGGAGCGGCCTGTACTTCACTCAGAGGTATCCAGGATTTTCTTATGGCTGGATGCTCCAACAAAAACCAACGGCTGATGTATTGAGAGCAGTAGATCCTCCACTTCATACCTTTCCTGGCTGCTGCTGAATGTAGAGGCCTCTTTGCGTGACAACTGCAAACTCATAGCTGCTCAGTGCAAATGTTGATGATGGTTATGTCCTGCAGAAGTCGGAGCCTGTGCGATGGAGCTTCTGGTGTGGTTTTTGCTGGCTTTGAGTGCCTTTTCCATATACTGCTTCCTCAGGCCCTCTTTAACATGGATTACACAATAGAACATGGAATCGGTAGCAGCCTGTCAGCAGGCAAGAAATATAGGGATATGAGGAAGTCCGGCTGGTGGGAAAGCTGCCTGTGCTGAGGATGCCTTCAAGAACGTAGCTGCATTCCTACTTGGGGATGGATGGTTCTCTTAGCTCTGTGCCATAAGGCAGCCTTCTGTGGGGATAAGCAAGGTCCAGTATTGCTCATGTGCTTATGCAGAAAGCAGATGTGGAAGTCCTCACAGATTGTGTTGGTTATTGTGTGAGCAGATCTGCAAGTAACACCAGCACAGATCATACCGAGCAGCTGGATTGAACAGCAAGTCAGGCACCAGTATGCAAAAAAACTGCAGGCTGAGCAGTTGGGTCTGCTGCTCTCTGGATGTTGTGTGGTGTTCTGCTGCTGTGTTTGCAGACAGAAGCAGTGAAAGTTGCTAAGCCATTTGCTTGGGGTTTTTGTTTTGGGAGTTTTTTTTGCTATTACCTTTTGCCAAGGTAAGTAGCTTGAAGGTAGGTCATGGATGACACCAAAGAGCTGAGAGGAATGAGAGGGAGTCCAGGTAACAAGGAAAAATAAGGTAGCTTTGAGTGGCATCTTTTTGTGCCTACCCCTATTTGTCTCTGTCTCGATAGCTGTATTTATGGAATTATTTTGAGGTTGCTTTGTTAATCACTGCTTGCAGCTTTTTGAGTGATGATTCTCTTGTCCTCTGCGGTACCTCATTTCATCTAGGTGCTTTCTAGGTTCTAGCTTTAATTGTTCTCTCCTGAATTTAAACCCAAGTCATCATCTCCACCCACCTTTAGATAAAGGCGCATTTCTGGAGTCAGTAGCTGCATGAACTGATTGGCGCAGCACTTTTATTGTGCTGCGATTTGCTGGTGTTTTGTTACAGTTAGACTGGTCAGGGTCAGCAAATGGTTTGCATGGACAAAGGCTTTTTTGGAACTCCTCTTGATGAGATGCTGACATTACCAATCCATTAATGCCGGTGAAAGAACCGGATAGACATGGATGCCGTAGGCATTTTCATTGTAGACGGCTCCAGCTTTGGATAAAGATTCTTCAAGCATGGATTGTCCAAGAGGACTCATCTTCTGGTCTTCAAGCCATCTCTCTAGGCATCAGACACTCTTTCCAGCAGAGCTGTGACCATCACTAAAAATACACTCCTCCAAGTCCTGCCATATCCTTTGCTTGCCTTTTGAAAAGCATAAATGTCTCTTGAATTTTGTTTTTCCATGTTTTCCTGTGTGTGGTATGCCCAGGAGTGCTGCTCACTGCTGAGTCTCAGCTGGAACGTGCCTAGGGGCTACGTCTTCATCATGTACGAGGGCTGTTGGATGCATTTTTAACTCCTGTGGGGAGCAGCTGATTAGCCATTTTCTCTCCATTGCCACTGGGACCTTGCTAAAGTATTAATTAAGTGAGATCAGCCTGTGAGCGAACATCCGCCCTCCCAACTGTTAAAATTGAGAAAATGCTTCAAGGACTCTGAAACAACTAAGGACCATGAGCGCAGCTTCAGGATGACTGACTGGGCCATCCTGCTGGGGTTAGAGCAGTGGGTTTTTAAGGTTCAGCCCTGCAATTCCACAGTCCTTGGGTTCGCCCCACTACCTTTCTGCCCAGCATGACGCAAAGCCAACATTGGCATGGAGCAGGCAGGAGACACACAAGAGGAGATGATTTTGGTAGCTAGGTTTCAGGGTAGCCTCAAGCAGAAATGCAGTTTTTTGAGTCAGTGGAACAGCATTATCCAAACTTCTGTGGAGGCTGGGTTGCTCCCTGGCCCCTCTTGGGAAAGTAAAGCCAGCTTGTGCCCCTTTTGAGGCCTGTTGCATGGTGTTAGATCCAGCCCAGAATGAGAGTATGGGTCGTTAAGAAGTCATTTGTGTAGCTCTTTCTTATGAAACTTACATACTTGCCTGCCTCACATGCAGTGAGCAGGGAAGTATTTAACACTTACAGAGAGAAATGGGATAGTTGCCGTTTCGGAGCTAACTCAGGCTCTCTGCGAACTCAGGCAGACGTCACTGTGTTGGGGTTGCCAGGATTGTGAACATAGACCTTCAAAATCAAAACCAAAAAAAATTAAAAAATCATTAAGACATGAGTGAAAGCTGAGACTCTGGAGAACATACTGAGGTCTGTCCACGCTCCCTTCCCCCAGCCATTCCCATGTACCCCCCTGCTTTGGGAACGCTGCTCTAGGGGGAGATACTGAGTTGCCCTTGATCACCTCTAGCAGCAGGTACAATGGCATTGCAGTTTTGGAGGAGGCTGCAGGATTTGTGCTGTGTGCAGCTGGCGACACCCAGAGTGGAGGTCTGAGGTCTCAAAGGAGAGAGGTAGGTGAGAGAGACACCCCCTGCCGAATCCAGCTCTGAGTGTCAGTACCCTGGCTAAGAGGGGACCCATTTTGGCCTGGATGGCAAGAACCAGCCACCCGTGGCTGAATTGGTGTCCCTCATGGAGAGCTGACTGTGGCCGCCTCCTGATGATGCGGAATTGTTCCCAGCTGGATGTGTTGTCCAGGGGGCACGTGTGTCTGCCACGAGTAACATCTGATCGGACTGATGTTCTCCCTAGCATCCCTCCAATGCCACCTGCCATTCTGGGGACTGTGACCCATCCCTGGGGGGCAGCGTGTGTATTTCGGAGCTGAAACAGCCCCTCCCTCTGCAGGGGCCTTAGGTGCAGAAGATCTTTTGAGATTACGGAATCCGTGTCTTGTCAGTTTTTAAAATACATTCTCTGATCCCTTTGGCCAAGCTGATAAGCTGTTGCCAGCATCGTCTGGAGAATTGCTGGGAGTTTTTACTGCCAGTGCTTGCAAGGGGTGGGGTGAACCGCAATAAGTGGAAGGGGCAGCCAGGAGAATTCAGGACATGAGGTGGAGTCACTCCATGTCTCTGTTGGGTCAGGTTCCCCAATATTTTTGCAGGTGGGGAAGGGGGATCCCATGCACACGTGCTTGGTCTCACCTTCCTCATCATCTGCCTCAGAGGAGCTGTTCACAAGCTGAAGGAGAGGATCCCACTGTCAAGGGCAAAAGGGGTTGATCCACATGAGTATAAACCAAGTGCTCTTCTATTTCAGGACTCACAACAATCTCTACATGCCAGAGATGGTGGCTAGGATGGGGGAAACATTTGCAAAGGCCTTAGACATGCTGGAGGTGGAGAAGAATGCCATCCTAGGTAAGGAGCTTCTCTTCAGGAGGAATGTGTGGGCAGATTCTCAGATGTATTTGAAGTAGTGGTCCAGCAATAGCAGTGGAAGCAAAGAGGGGCCGGAGAGCCGGCTTCGTCATAGTATTTATAGCTCATCTATGATTTGAACCTGCTGAAATGAAGAATTTATATTAGTTATTGGTCTCGGACAAATTGGTTTCTTCTGCATGAAATTAAGGGTACCCTACCAAATTGCTTATCCCACCTGGATGGTGGTCTCTGCAACATGACATTTCAGGCTGGAGAGACTGAGCCTGCTGTAATTGTCTGCCTTTGAGCAGAATTAATGCTCAGCAGGATCACTGAGTGCTGGTGCAGAGACATGTCCTGGAGGGCAAGAGGCAAGTCCTGCAGTATGGCCCTGTCTTTTGTTTCCAGATGGTGTATTAGAAAGAGGCTTTTGGAACTGTCTTAAAACAGGTTTGAGCTTGTGAACACAGAAGCCTTTACAGCCAAGCAGAAGTGGGTGGCCTTATGGATAAAGTGTAGACCATGACTTTGGAAATTGGGGTTTAATTTCAGGTTCTGACAGGCAGTGAAATATTTCGGGGAAGTTGCTTTGTCTTATCTTTGTTTCCTACCTGTAAAATGAGGAGATGCTTCCTTTACCTGTTTTCTGTGACCTATAAACTCTCTGTCTGTGAACCGCTGCACATAAAGCAGCAGGGCCTTGATCTCTGCTCTAAACTTTTCAATATTGTAGTTCAGCAGTAGCTGCCCCAGGGTTGCTGCACCTCTTCCTGTTTGGCTGCATGTTGATCTTGCCAAGTACGACCCTCACTGCCATCAGGCTGGCTGGGGCCTGCCCAGCACGGTCTGAAGGTGCTCTGTGTTCTCTCATTAATATAGCTGAAGCTTATTCTTTCCCACAGGTCTCCCTCAGCCTCTGCTGGAGCTGTATGACTCTCCCGTTTACAAAACGGTCTTAGAAAGGATGCAGGGCTTCTTCTGTACCCTCTACGACAACTGGTAAGAGCACCAGATATGCCACACACAATCCAACATTGCACAGCTGGAGCAGTGGGCTGTTGCTGGGTGTTGACTTCTTCTAAAGTTAGATTTTTCATGTGAGCTGTGTCCTATAATGTCCAAGTATGAGTTGCAGTGGTGAACTACACTGGGTCATTGTAACCGACTGCATACACACGGAACACAGTCCCTGGAAAAAGTACCTCAAAACGTGGATCTGCTTTCAGCTCTTCTGCAGTTAGGTGGTCAAATTGGAGCACTTATCTGAAATCCTGACGTAGTTTGTCTCTCTGCCACTTTTCTGTATTAGGATACATCAGCACTTAAAAGTGCATTTTAGTGCTTAAATGTTTAATTAATTGTCCCTCTGCAGGTATCCCAGAAAAAAGAGATACCATGCTAAAATTCCACTGTGGTATTTGTTTAAGAACATGGTAACTATGTAATCTCAAGATGATAGTACTTGCCTTTGCAGGCCCAAGGCATGGTACCTGTTATTTAGCAGAGTTGCCACTAACTTGCTTTTTGTTGAAGTTTCCACATCCTGGGAAATGCAGGCCCCTCCATGCAACAGGATTTCTACACTGTTGAGGGTCTCGCCACCCAGCTCCTCAGCTCAGCTTTCATCAACCTCAACAACATTCCTGATTACAGACTGCGTCCCATGCTCCGTATCCTTTCGTCACTGTCTCAGGCCACCTAGGGAGGCTTTGAGCATGTAAATTGAAAACCTGCTGGCTTCCTAGCGTCATTTTCAGTATGGCCAAGCCAAAGAAGGGTGATGGAGAAGGTAAACAAACAGGGATACACCTAGTGTGCATGAGGTGAGAGCCTAGAAGGGCATGAGCAGAAACACCAGTGTATGGGGACATAGACAATAAATGCAAAGGATTCGTGCGGTCCTGGAAGTACCATGAGAGATGGTTAGTGCCTTCTGGGGAGCAAGGGGGCTTGGGTAGTGTAGGATCTTGGCAGTAGGGTGTCTGACTAGACTTTGTGCTTGTGTGGGAGACTATCTGGGATTCCCAGCCCACTGTCCAGGGCTGGACATTCAGTCTCACAGCTAGGAAATAGGTGCTAAGCACCCTCAGCTTTCTCAGCTGAACTGTCAGGGGAAGAGGCTGAATACCTCATGCTCTTGCTGTGTAGAGATGCCGCTTGTTAATTCAAGGCTGTGAGGAGGTGGGCTTTGAAGTGTCAGTTGCTTGGTCTCTCAGTGGAATGGGCTGGTTTGAGCGGTGTGCTGCAGTCTGCCTAGCAGCTGGCCATATGCGCTGGGTCTCTTCCTTAACTGGTCTGTACAGGTGTGTTTGTGAAGCCCTTGGTACTCTCCTGCCCTTCAGAATACTACGAAACCCTTGTCTGCCCCATGCTGGGACCACTCTTTACCTATCTGCACGTGGTAAGAAAACAGCTTGTTTGATGCCTGTTCCTTGGCAGCCCAGACTCCTTGTAGCAGCTGGCAGCAACATGTGAGAATCTGTCTCTCCAAAGCCAGCAGAGACAAAGGCAGAGTCTCGATGTTTAATGATTTTGATGTTGTTTAGGGGGACTTTTGAGGTGCATTGAACCCTGGCTGTTGCACAGCACTCCTTGCTGTGAATTCAAACCTGTGAATATTAGCTCCTCAACCTTCAGCCCTGAGAATTTTTGTGGGCTTTTTTTTCCTTTTGCCTGTGTTCTCTCATTTTCATGACAGCTCACTCAGATTCCCACAGCCAGCATAGCCACAGCATCTTCAGCGCAGTTGGTAGCGGTTCTTGTCCCATTCAAAATGGGAATTGGCATAAGAGCTGTGTTTAAAGCTCTTGTGCTTCTGTCAGCTTGGGCCTCTTTGCATTGTGTCCAGCATGGCTCCTTAGGAAGGTATTGAATCCTCCCTTTTGTCTTGAACAGAGGTTGTCTCAGAAATGGCAGGTGATCAACCAGCGAAGCATGCTCTGGTAAGCTTTCACCCCTTGATATGAGTACTGAAAGGGGGAAATGGGGAGTGGGATGGAGCTTTGGTCTTTTCCATGGACCTTTGCCGAGGGAATAGCCCTACCAGCAGAAAGCTGGAAAACACTGTGTTATCCTGATGGTGACTTATTCCCTGTGCTTGGGTGGAGGGGATACTTTCATACATTGGCTCCCTTCACACTAAAACCTGTTCTTCTCAGTGAGGATGATGCTGCAGATGACAACCCCGAGTCTCAGGAGATGCTCGAGGAACAGCTGGTCAGGCTGCTGACCCGAGAAGTCATGGATCTCATAAGTAAGTGAAATCAAGCTAGGTCCCCTGAGATGTTTGGGAAATCTGCCCTAGAGAGGACAACAGGAGTTTCTAATGTGCAGTAAAAATTAACTATAATGACCAGTAGTATTTCACATAATCTTTAGAAGCTAGGTGTGAGACAGTTAACCCTGCCAAAACCTTAGCTAAAACCTAGTAAGAGATCAATTAAAAACCTTCAGAGAGAGTTTTCTTTCTTTCATTTAGGGCTCTGTCATTTTGGCACTGTCTCTCTGGTCCAGTCCAGTCCTCCTTTGGAATCTGGGTTCTCCCTTTCTGTGCCCTGGAGCCCAATACGGGACATTGCTTTGTGGACAACCTGAGTGTAGAGCAGTTTTGTTGCTGGCAATTGCCATGTCTGTAGCCAGACAGAAGGGAAGAGTCCCCGCACCAAAGCAATCTCCTGTCTTTGTGTTCCCTTTCTCCAACGTCATGTGTTTGCCAGCATGGCTTTGAGCAGAGAGGCTGGGAATATTGACTGCATTGAGATTACAGGTCTTCAACTTTATATCTCCTTTCTTGATCTGCCCTGTTGCCTTACGATGCAGCTCTTCTCAGGTTCTAGGCTTCAAACGGTTTTGCACATTCCTGGTTCTCAGTAGGTTGAAGCAGCCAGTGTGCAGCAGGTGTGGAGGGTGCTGTGGGTGAGGTGTTTCAGCCCTCCACGTAGTCCCAGTAATTGGCTTTTATACTGGGCTTTCAGATTCTTCAGGTGCTGTGTAAGAGCTGGGGGAACTTGAAGCAGCTGTGAGCCCATCAGAGTCTGTAGGATAATCTCTGCATGTTCTGAAGTAGCATCTTCCCTTTTCTGCTCCTCTGACCTGCAATTGTTTTTGCAGCTGTTTGCTGTGTTTCTAAGAAAGGTGTTGAGCATAACACTACTGCTGCTGTAGATGGAGACGGTGAGTAAATGCCCACTTTTGCCTATCCTCCCCTTGGTGTGTGCAAGCACTTTTCCCATTACTTAAGAGGAGAGGCTGGCCTGTCGCTAGAAGTTCTGTGTGAGGAGTATAGGTGTGGTACAAAGCTTTCAGCTCTGTCCTGGCCAACGTGTCTGGGGGTCACAGAAAAACACAGCCTAGCCTAGGAACAAATATGCTGTAGGGTTCACAGTTAGCATGTTGGAGCTGCTGATTCTTAAGCTACCAAGAAGAGGGCTGAGGAGGAGGCACATGCGGACGGTCTTACCGAGAGCTGGAGGTAGCTAGTTAGGTGCCCTTCCTGCCCCACAAAGAAAGGGTGGGTGCTTTCTGCTTGGAGAGGGATGTTCTGGCAAGCTGTGCCGCTATACTGATTCTGTGTGCTGTCCCCTGGCTCTCAGCTTAGTTCTCGCTGTGCCTCCGTGCGTCTCCCTCAGTCCTCAGGAGGCCATGTTCACAGTGCTGCCTTTTCTCTGCTCTGCAGATGATGAGGCAATGGCCACGGAGGTGACTCCCCCTGCCAGCGCAGAGCTCACGGAGCTCGGCAAGTGTCTGATGAAGCAGGAGGTAAGAGCGCATGCTCTGACTTCCACCGTCCTTTCTCTGTACTCCTTGTCACACTTGTCTGGGATGCAGCCAGATGTTGCTACAGAGATGTAGACTGCTGCAGCATTCCCCAATGTGACAGTCTTCTCTCAGGAACATAACATGTTTTTAAGGGCCTTGTTAATGGTTGCAGAAGCCACAAAGCAAATGGGGGTTGGGATCCAGCATAAAATGCAGCTACAGAGTTTCAGCCCTTCTGTGGGTGAGACCCTGAGCGTGGAGACCCTGGGCATTCAGCCCCCAAGGTGCTCCCTGGCTCTGCCTCCATCCTGGGCGCCAGTCTTCACGACGAAGAACTTTACCCAGGCTGCTCTTTTTTTTTTTTCTGTAAAATCTGCCAGAGCTGGCACAGCCGCCATGCAGAGTACCTTCATCCTGATACCTCTGTACTCCTCCTCTCCCGTGGATCCCTGGATTGCTTCTTGGCTCCCTTCAGGTATGAACCCTGGAGATGGGAAATAGTTCCTCTGACTGTTTTCCCTGTACCCCTTTTCAGGATGTTTGCACCGCGCTGCTGATCACTGCCTACACATCTCTCTCCTGGAAGGACACCTTGTCCTGTCAAAGAACCACAACACAGCTTTGCTGGCCGCTGCTCAAACAGGTACCTCTGCGAGGAAGAAAGGATTAGTTCTGGCAGGGTTGGGAAAGGAAGCTCTGAATGTAGTGAGAAGTATGGCTGCTTCACCCCTGGGCGTCTTCTCCCTCGGGGAAACCAAGCTGCTGCAGAAAGGCAGTCATGTATCAGTATCCTGCTTCTGTGCTGACAGTGCCTCTTCCCCAGGTGCTTCCAGGAAACCTCCTGCCCGATGCTGTGTCCTGGTTTTTCACAAGCGTGCTGAAGGGCTTACAGACACACGGGCAGCACGATGGCTGCATGGCAGCTCTTGTTCATCTGGCTTTCCAGATCTACGAGGCCTTGGTGAGAAAGTCTGCTCTTGGTCCAGCTACCAGGTTGGCTGGGGAGTGGTGGAAAACTAATCCCATGCCTGCTTGGGTAGGGGCAGAGGAGCTAATGGCCCCCTAAGTAGGGCAGGGCTGCTCCTCTAGCAGAGCTGTGTTAACCATACTTCTCCCTACAGCGCCCTCGCTACGCTGAGCTGAAGGCAGTGATGGAGCAGGTCCCAGATATCCAAAGGGATTCTTTGGAGCAGTTTGATTCAAAGCTTCTCAACCCAACACTGCAGAAGGTGGCAGACAAGCGCCGGAAGGATCATTTCAAGCGCCTCATCACAGGTTGCATTGGGGTAGGTGATATCCTGGAAGAAAATGAATCTGTTTTGTTTTCATGCCAGTACCCTGCAGAAGTGCCGGGGCAGGCAGCCTGCCTGCTTCTCCCCAGCCCACCCCCATTCCCAGCCAGGAAGCTGTTGGAGCATATTCTCAGTGTTCTGTCTCTCTTCAGCCTGGAGGTACAGTGGGGACAGCAGCACAGACTGAGCAGCCCTTCCTGCAATGACTTTTCACAGAGAGGCAGGGGGTACCTTGCACAAAGGTGCCCGGGGGACAGGGTGTTAAAATGTTTGAACAAAGCTGCTAGGTGGGTGCTGGGCTTTTGTGAGAAATGGTGGCATTGGAGCCTGGTGGCACTGAGTTAGAAGCTGGGGAGCTGGTGCACTGGTGGTTACCTCAGTGCCCTGCCACTTGGGAGAGACCAGGCCTGAGATTCCCCAAAATGCAAGCATGGGGTCTGGGGCTAGGTGTTGCTCAGTCTGGGGTCTGCCTCTGAGCTGAGTGGGACTATGAAGGCAGTAATGACTGATGCCTGCCTGTCCTCTGCAGAAGCCCCTCGGGGAGCAGTTCCGCAAGGAGGTTCATATCCGGAACCTCCCATCTCTCTTCAAAATGGTGAAGCCATCACTGGAGACAGACGTGCTAGAAAATGAAGATGGAGAAGGCCTCACTGCACTCTTTGAGCCCTGAGCCTGGGATGCTGCAACCATCTCCTCCCCTTATATTTTGTCTCTCCTCATAGTAAGCACATTAGATTCTCCTTGTCATCACCTCCACAGCATCCGTCTGAATAAAGCCCCTTACGGGTCCTGTCCCATTCTCCTCCCTACCCTGGGATGGGGCTTGCGGTGGCATTTGAACCAGTCTATTAAGCTTTTCCTGATTCCTTCCCCTCCCCTCCACTGGATGAGCATCTTTAGACCTCTGCTCAGTGGGAGCTGAGCCCATAGACTCTGTTAGGTAAAACCTGGTCGTGCTGTAGCCTTGGGTCACTCTTGCTCCACTTCTTCATCCCTTGGGGTTTAGGATCAATGCAAAATGCAGAGTAGTGCGCCATGTGACAAGGGGCTAGCCTAATCTTCCTCTGGGTGCTAGCAGCCAGGCTTTGTAGGGAACACATCAGACACTCCTGCCGTGCCTATCGGCACTGGTCCCTGGCAGACTGGTATTCTGATGAATCCGTTTCCCTCCAGGATGCTGAGCCTGGGGCTGAGGGCTGTGTGCCAGGAAGCTCTAGGATCTCCCTCGAGATCAGCCTTTTTAAGGTGCAGCTGCTCTCTAGGAGGCAGACACTGACATACATATATATACATGCATATGTATATATATATGATCATAGAGCTTGTTCTACCCAGAGCCAAATGGAAGGCTTTTACTTTGTGCCAGCCTTTCTTGGACATCTCTCAGGGGGAGCAGGAAAGATTTTTTTTTTTTTTTAATTATTATTTCTTTTTACCATGTCCTGTAGACTAGAACATGGCCAGTGCAGGGTACACAAAATCTGGACCAATATCTGAAGCGCCTGCAAACCAAAAGGGATCTCCTAACCCTCTTGCTGTGGAGGTGACAATAGCCTGTGTTTTTACCCAGTCTGGTACTTCTTGGAGAATTGCCTGGTGGGGCAGGAGGGGTGGGGTTTATACTGCAGTTTACAGGGGGGAACCAGGTCAGAAACTGGGTTTTAGATGAGGTGGGACTCTGTCAAACCACTCCAGTCTGCAAAGCTGGTTCTTCTTACATGACAAATGGTTCACTCGATCTATCCTAGCGTTAGCACAGGAGCTGAGAGGGTCTGTCCAGAGCTAGCTGGCAGTTTTGCCACCCAGGAGACAGAACAGGTAATAAGCTGTGGTGGGCAGAGAAGGTGGTGTCTCCATTTGGACAGAAAAGCTGGGGTTGGGAAGGGTGGGAGCGCAGAAAGGAAGGGCAGGCCTTGGGAATCCACACACCCTTCCTGCCCCTGCTGTTCCACCAGCACCCTCCACTTTCCTCCTGGCCTCAAACTTTTTTAACCTCTGAGCTAACATGGCTCCTGGCTCTAGCAAAGGCTGGGTGTATTTATTGTGTTGTGATATTTTTAACATTCTGTGACTTCATGCTAGACACAAGGGGTTTTTTTTAATGGTTTTTAGAACCTTTTTTGTAGGAACGTTTAAATCCGAAGCTGTCTCTGAACTGGTTGTGTTACACCTCTGAATGTCAGTAAAGCTATTCCAGTTTCATACACGTGGTGTCATGGTTTCATTTTTATTCTTTTATCTGTTTCAGTAAGATCTGAGGCCTCTGCTCTGTCCACACTGCCTTCCTAAGGATTGTTCAGCACTCCTTATTCCAGCTACCAAAAAGGGAACACCTTTGCTGGTAGTCACCGTAAAATTATCAGGGAGGAGATGAACCATTCCAGACTATGTAATTCAATTAGAAGGCAAGGGGAAAATTGCATTTAAAAGTAATAATACATCACTTAGAGCTGGTTTATATTAAGTCCACAACAGCCGCTAGGTCCCAGTTTACAGCTTGAAGAGTGCACATTGCCAAAGTGAAAAAAAAAAACATTTGGCATGGCTATTCCTGGGTATGTCCCATAAGCAATATGGGAAATACGCGAAGCAATAGCACAGAAAGGTGCATACACTACTAAAGTAGCCTCCAAGCCCAACCCTACCTATTGCAGGGAGGAGCAATGTCTTGTGATCGTACTGTAGTTTAGCCATAACTCTCTCAGCTGACCTTTTCAGTCACACAGGAAGGTGATGTAGCTGTTGCCTTCCATCTGTCCCCTCACCTGATGAAGGCTGCATGAAAGGTCTCTACAACAAGAGCAGAAACCCTCAAAGAAGTGGGCCTGAGCAACATCAATGTAAGTTTTTGTTACAAAACCTTTTTGTGAGGCCTCAGCTGTAGTCCAGCTCAGCATGGAAGCTGCGTCAGCTTGTTTAAACAGAAAGGCTCCAGCTAGAAATGACTATTTTTCAAATGGGATTAACACCTAAATGGTGTTGATGAGGCACACTAGCCACAGCCCCAATGGAAATGAACTTATCTATGTTTACGCTGGCACTGGGACTAGACCCTGTGTTCCTGATACATGTGAAGCAGGTCCCACACAGCTGAGCTGTGCAAGCTTTAAGCAAGCAAAAAGCCCTAGTGAGGTATCTTAGCTAAGGCTGTGTTAGGAGCTGTAAACCAGGAGGTACAAACTACAGGACTTAGGCCTAGCTCTTGGGTTCCCAACGCTCCTTTCTAAAGGTAAGTGGATGAATGAGATGCTGTGGGATGGGTTCAGCAGCCAAGGTCCCTGCAAGCCTGCTGAAAAAAAGATGAGGTGCAACAGCCAGCAAGCACAGCTGTGAAACACTGACAGCTCCCAGAAGAGCCCTAAAAGGGAAGCAGCCACTCTCCCCAGCAACCAGTTACCAGCTGTCTTGAAAAAAATCTGGAAACAAGGCATGGGTCTGCAACACAGTGTAGTAACATGGGACAGGCTGGGAGTGAAGCCAGGATGCCAAGTGTGTTCCCTACAGCATATCCACCCTAACACCTATAAGGCTGTTTACAGTATAAGTAACTATCTCAGTGAAACAGGTAGAGAAAAAGTATGATTTGCTACACTGAACTCTAGCATTGTAGTGAGGATTGACTTAAACAACTGGGACACACCAGTACCCCTAGCCATTCTCTGAAGTTCCAGTTCTTCATCAGCTTGTCAAGAGAGACTTTGAGAAGCCAAGACCTACGTGGTGCTGACTAACAGTAGTGCTCAGCACTGCGACTAACTTGCAAGTCCTCCCAGGCTTCCCTGGGTGCAGTCAGGCCTTTGACTGTCAGTTGCCCTCCACCATCCAGTTCTGCCCAAAGTACATTCAAGTCACTGAAAGAGAGAACACATTGTCGAATCTAACACATGGGCAGAAATGCCTTACCTTGAGCTATTTAAGAAGGGACAGTCAGTCCTTACAGAGCATGTTTTCTTAAACCCCACCTTTCCACAGAGAAGTCCAGTACTGTATCAGACACTCATAGAACAGTTTGGGCTGGAAGGGACTGTTAAAGACCATCCAGTCCAAACCCCCTGCTGTAAGCAGGGACATTATTCACTAGATCAGGTTGCTCAAAGCCCAGTCCAACCTGACCTTGGACACTTCCAAGCCTTTCTTTATAGGAGAGGTGTCCAAGCCCTCTGACCTACCACATTAACTACCCCAGAGCTTCTTTGAGAAACCTGCAAAAGAGTCCTACACTGATACTGACTTGTTAAATCTCACTGACCTGCTGTGAAGTGTTTTACTACGCTACCATATGTCCCCTTCACATACTGCATGCAATCTAAAATAAATGCTATTGCTCATCTTTAGACCTGCTGCCACTTTCTTCTCTGTGTATTACAGTCTCACAATTGTGAACAGCACAGAAAGAGACAGCTGTAAAGAAAAGCCTTTATTTTAGTGCATCTCCTCACTGAGGCTCATTACCAACAGAAAACAAATTCAAAGAGATGGTCCTAGAACTCAACAAGTCCATCTCAAACCTCTTGCCTATGGAAGAGGAATCACCCCTGCTAGCAGATACAGGAAGCCCAGAACGGCAGTGCAGGGATATTCTTCCCAGCTACAGCCTGGTCACTCCATAGGCACAGAGTCCAGCTCATTCAGGAAGCGCTGACACTTTCCCATCAGGATCTTGATGGCTTCACTCACCAGCACATCTGGAGGCAAGATACCTGTCGACTCCACTGAAACTGCACAGAAGACACAAGTCAGCACAGCCACGAGGCAGCTTCAGCCTACACCTGGCTCATTTCTGTCCCTTGTCTTCCCTTACACTGCACTCCTGGCAAGCCAGATCTTCACAGCCGGAGGAAAAGAGGTTATATTTGCCACAGGAAGCAAAAACACATTCAATCCCAAAGCAACACCTCAGTAGTTACCCACTGGAACGTGATGTGGCAAGGGAAGGGGCAGGCAGGGACACAGCTATACATGCTGGCCAGTCTGCTTCTTTGCACAAACCACAGCAGGGCTCTGTGTCCTGTGGAAAATGAGGCACTTACAGATGTAATGGTTTCGCACTCTTGCCAAGCGCACAAGGTTTTTCAGACCCTCATGACGGAAAACTTCTCTGCTGAACGTGTCCAACCGTGCATTGGCTACTCTGGCCACCTTTTTTCCTAAAGAGGAAAAGATGAAACGAGATGGGTGCCTTGTGGTCACAGTAGGTGATTACCCCTCAAACATGTACTCCTGCATCAGCAAAGGCAGCAAAGCTACCAATATAAAGAATCGGCACATCCTCACCATGAAACTCCAACCCGACAGAACTGGTCTTCTTGAACAGTTTGAACCCAAACAAAAAGCTTGTACGTACCACTGGGCAGGACACAAGAAACCTTCTCCATACTCAACTGCTGGAAAGAGCAAGCTCAGAACCCAGTCTTACAGACAACTGAACAGTACTGGAAGCTGCAGTCAGCAGCCACAGGGCTCTGTGGGCAGACACCCAGTGCCTTAGCATTTCAGGGAGATCCTAGTTCCTCACCCAACGCATCTGCATGTGACAGCCACTCATCCATAAAACCAGGCTCCGAATAGCATGAACAGTTGCTGATCGGAAAGACAACATCACAATGTGGTTTTGTCTTGACAAGGTTTGGCTCTAGTCTCTAATCAGTCTCTGCTAAGGCTTGTAAAAAACAAGGCATTTTAGAGCAGGAAAAAGTACCCTTGATGTTCTGGATCTCGATGACTCCAGGGGAAAAGCACTTCTGCAACGTCTCAGCTGCCTCATCCTCAATAGGCTGCAGGAGAGTAATGTCAGGAAGCAGTCGATAACTAGCCGTGGCCACAGGAGAAAACTTGGCATGATCCTTACCTGCACAAAGAGTTAGAGTTAAGGATGAGGGCAGGCCTCGGAGAACAAGAGCTCAAGGATGCCGGGGCCTAAAGTTCCAGGGGGAAAGACAGTTCTCCACCATTCCTCTTCACACAGCTGTGCCCTAGTCCAAGCACTCACACACCTCCTCCCACTGCCCCAGGACCCACGACTCACCTATACCCTTGACACAGTGCATAAGCACATCTATTTCCTGGCCAGGTCGTAACAGTGCAATGAGGATGTCATCGTGAACAGGTCGGAAGTCAGCATCTGGAAAGAGGTCTGTCTGATTCCCCAAGGGCACCCACGTCATATGTTTACTGTACACTGCAAAGAGAAGCCACAAGCATCAGACAGCTGCTGTCTGAAAACAGGTTGCTGACCCGTACAGGACTGGAGATGGCAAAAGGCAGAATGAGGGAATCAGCTCTCTCTGCTCACAGGGCTGAGAGAACAGACCAAATCCCGTCTCCCAAGACCAAAAAAGAAAAAATGGCACCTATTTTTAGGAGGGATCTCACCTTTGTGATTGAAATATAGTTCATTAGGATCAGATGATTCCTTCGCTGCCTGAGGGTTTCGGCTGCATTTTATTTTCAGCTGGAACTGCAGAGTATCAATTTCTGTGCCTTCTTCATCTCCTGGGAAGGGGAGTACAGCATAAGCCTCTAAGGAATCACACTGCTGCTCCATTTATGCGACCCTGATTTCCTGCTTTGGGGGAAACCTTCCATATTTCTATTTGATCCAAGACTCTCACCTTGGTTTCTATATTCAAAGAGTCGAGGGTCAGCTCGGATAGGGATGAGGCCCAAACGATGAGCCAGAATTTCATCCTGCACAATGGATGTGTTGTTGTACACAAAGACTTTCTCTACAGCCATCGTTGGCACCTCAGGGAGACAAGAGATCAAGTCAGCATAAGATGACAGTTGAACTACATTCCAACAGAATATCCAGCTAGAGTGTCCCTTCTCTCCCATAAATAATTGCCCTGCAGACTCTTTTCGGTGCTATTTCTGGCACACCCAGCTACACAATATACCCTTACACCCAATATACCTTCACACCCGGCATACACCCTTCCCCATATATATTTTTTTTTTAACAAATAACCACAAGAAGTGAAAGGCAGGCTGGCCCACAGACACGGTCCAACAGCACCCTTAAGTGCAACAAGCGCTATCGCTTATGCTGCTCAGGCCCGAACTCTCTTTGGGCTCCTGACACGCGTGGAGAACGAATCTGCGCTTCTCTTCCAAACCCAGAAGCTGCCCGCAAGGGCTGAGGAAACGCAGGGCCCTCCCCGTTCCCCATCACCCAAGTGCCCCCCGCTCCTCGGCAGGAGACCCCCGGCCCTCCCCGCACCGCCCCGGCGAGCCTCGGTGCCTGCCCTCCCCGCCCGCCCGCCCGCGGCCCTACCTCGGCGAGCAGGATGCGGCGGAAGGCGTTGGCGATAGCGGCGTCGATGCCCACCATGTCGAACTCCAGCGCGCCCTCCTCCTCGCGGATTATGTCCACGCGGAACGCCTGCACGGGCCACGCGCCGCGAGTCACGCAGGGCTCCGCGCGTGGGACCACACCCCCCCCCC
>SAYO01024975.1:140213-155183 GCA_004023745.1 Recurvirostra avosetta
CAGATATCTGAAGAGTCAAATTTCAAGATTTAGGTCTATTAACGATTTATAGTTATTTGGCCTGAACAGATAAAATATTAAGCATGCTGCAAGTACCTCACTGGTGACAAAGAATTATATTGCATATTTATAATGGAGAAATAAAACTATTTCCTGCAGTCATCTTAATATTTTTGATGGGTGTTAACCATTAGAAAACTCTTAAATTGAGTCAGGGTTTTCCCTAAGAACAGAAAAGAGGTAGGGAGATGAGGTCCACTGTGGCTGATGTGCTTGGACAACTTAATGAATGACTGGTATTGACTAAGGCAGTCTTTTAAAATTGTGTTGCCGTTTTTAAAGTCGTTGGATTTTGATCTTTTTCAACAGCTTTGCTAACACTTTGCATTAAACACTTTGCAAATCATAACTTTTAAGGGTACTGGAAACTAACCTGTATTTTTTTTAACTCAGTGGGATTTTCTAAACTGTTATCCATAGTACAGTAATTATTTTAAAAGCTCTATTTCTCATTCTGATAGAGTTAGGTCAATGAGTTGTATATAAAAAAATAAAAATGAAACAACTATAACAAATCAGAACCACTTTTCCAAGATGTCTGTGTAACTTTGCATTCTGGCTGCATTTTGTACTGATCAGATTTTGAAATTGTCGCTTTCCAATTCTCATTTTCCCAGCTAAGTGTCTGCATGAGGGACATCTTACAGCCTGAGCAAAAGGGAGTAGCCAGTTTTACCAGGGAGGGTGCAGGGAGGAGAAATAAGGTAAAACTGGAATGAGCAAGAAAACCCCCAGAAATCTTACATTGTGTATTTTAACAGAGAAAAAATGCTTATACAAAATGGAGATTTGTAACGGAAATAGTCCCTTTAATATTTTAATACGAAAAAAATGCAATGCTAAAGTTTGCCTACTCAGTCCCCACTCAGCAGATTTTGCATTTGCTACTGGGCTTTCAGTAGTCATTGAAGAGAAGCAGTAGCCTGAGAGAAGGCAATTGGAGGAAGGCCAGGGGAGGAAAACAGTGCGCGCAGGCGTCTGGGTGAGGACAGAGCTCACATCGAGACCTGGACCTGAGAATTGCTCCCAGGTAGGCCTGTGACTGTGAGCATGTGCCTCCTTCAGCTCCTGCTGGGTCTGGGCCCTAGCCTGCCATTTCTGAATCTTGCAGCACTCTCTATTCTTTTTCTAAGCAGTTCTGTGGCTTCCATCGAAACCAGTGGGTAAACTGCCTTTCCCCTGCTCGTTTCCTGACCACAGCAATTTCCTCTGTGCTTCTGTTTGTTAGACTCTTTATGGTGAGCGCCTTTTTCCCCTTCATGCTGACTTAAGCAGGAAAAAATCCCAAATTATCATCTGTATTTAATTTTTTTCTGCCATTTAACTCTTCCTATCCTTGATGTTTCTTCGCCACATCTTTCTTAGCAGCTTCTTAGCCCAGACGCCTGTTCCAGCAGTGCCTGGGTTTAGAACATCTTAGTTTGTGATGGGATTTAAAAGCCACGTGGAACATCCTCTAATTCACTGCGTCTGACACCATATCAAGACAAGACACTCAAAGAAATACACTTGGCAGGTGGTGTCTGTCTTCCTGAAAACAGATAAAACATCTTCCAGAACCATCTTTGAAAGTCCTAGTTAATGTTTGGTTCATCAGCTTTCTCTAACGTGGCAAAATGCGACCCCTGCAAGTAGGAAGGAAGAAGCCCTCTAACGGTTAAGATTCAATCATTGTTATGAATGACACCACACTCTTCACAGTGCGTTATAACATAAAAGCTAGTCCCTGCATTCAAAGAGATACTCTGGTCCTTGCAGAACTCAAGCCTCTTGGCTCTCATGGTGATCTGCCCAGAACAGCAAGAGGACAGCCAGTGACTGCAGGAATAAAGGTGCAGCTTCAGAAACTGGCTGCGGCTTTCCAGCTGGTACCTTACTCTGAATCACCAATTTGTTGGTTGCACTGACACCTGCAAATCTCACTGCAAAAATAAATAAAACATATTCCAGCACATCCCAGTGGGACCCAGCTGGGCTCACCAGCTCCTGTCTCCCAAAATTTGTGCTTGCTGAGGAAAGCATTTGAGCAGGTGGCATTAGCGAGGGCCATTGAATCATTCTTGTCAGCAGCACGGAAAAGCATTATTGTTCTCTGTCATTTGGCTTTCAGTGTGGTGATTTCAGATGATGAACCGCTCATTTGATCCCTAAGCTCAACGCATGGGGGACATCCTCTGCTGCTGCCTTTGGGATGCTGCAGAAAGTAGAGCGAGCTCCATCTGCCTGCCGTGAAACAGAAAACCACATGAAATAGATGCCTATCCAGGGATGTTGCATGTTGTCAAGAGATATACTTTAATTTAGTTTAACATATCCAGGTAGCCATAGAAGTAACTTCTGACATGTTTTTCTAAAACTCATTGGTTTTGCTAATTCACTCAGGAAATCCTGTAGCATTTCCTCTTTGGAAGTGGCCTTTGGAAGTGCCAAAAGCACTCGCATAGACAGCAAAGGAAGGATTAACCTCAGCTCCAGCCTCTAGCTGGTCTCGTTAGTACATGTGAGAGGACACAAAGTCAAATTTTTGAGGCGAAATGTAGGGTACTGTATTGGGATGACACCGCTTTATGGCTAGGCTCATTGGATCTGATTATATACCAAGCTTTCTCTCTCTTCTTAACCAATTTTGTTTGTTCCCTCCAGTGACAAAACATTAAGAGAAAGGTCCTCTGGCTTTAACAAATGCTACCTCCAGCATAATGCTATCAAGGGCCATTCTTACTAGAATTTTAAGGTGGTTATTTGAGGATTGCCAGAATACAGGATTGACACTCCCAGGGCATATATTAAGTTATGCCACCTGTTTGTTTGATTGCATTCAAACTTCCAAATCTAATCTCAAAACAAAATATGTTCACAAGGTCCCAGCAGAGGCATCCTGCTGTCTCAGTGATGTGACAAATAACAGCAAAAGCCTAGATCCTACTTTTGCTCAAAAAATATACCTCCTTGTTGTGGACGATAAAAGAATCCTTCTCCCTGAGGCTTGAAGGAAAAGAAGTTATCAGCTACTGAGGCAGAAGAAAATAAATCACAAAAGACTTCTCAGGGAAAGAAAATATAAAGGAGAGGGAGTTGAGTGTTGTTGTCGGGTTTGGTTTTTTCTTTCTGAAGAGGGGATTAAAAATAGCTTAAGAAATACATAGTTGTTGAAGCTTTCATAGAACATGTCAGGGATGAAAACAACTCAAAACATAACAAAGACTAAAAAGATCCTTTCCTGAGGCTAAAGCAGATTGAGTTCTCTGAGCTAGCAATGTATTGTTTCAAGCATGGCTGGAAAGAGGCTAATGGTGTTTGGTTTGTAGCTGTCCAGAAGATGGAGGAATGTGCCCTTCTGTGACTAATGAATGCACATAGGAGAGCTGTCAGAGAGCTGGAGCTCCATGAGCGGGTAAGAGGAGTGTTATGAACATGTGTAGCCTATGGGGTCACATCATCCCTGTGTCAGTCTGAGTGCCGTATTTGTCCTGTTTATCTCAAATTCCCCATGATAACATTTGTTTTATTCCTTCTTTCTGTAAAGAGGGATCTTCTAGGACCTTTATATGTCTTCTTCTCTCACCCTGTTCACCTGTCACAGGCAAGACAAAGTGGTAGAAGCCCAGTAATAGCACATCTGTAGCTTACGGCAGCATTTATAGACTGCCCCATTTCAGAAGGTCAGTGTTCTGTATTTAGGGATACAGAAGAAAATGCCAGGGTTTCCAGGAGAGGCAACTATATGGTACTTCTGCCTTGGTACATACGCAGTTCCTGTTTCTTATGGCTTTTAGAACTGCTCCTGTACTCTGACAGCCAGGTCTATGAAGGCCAAAGCTATAAAATGAAATACTGGGGATGAAACCACCACAGGGATTTCTTTTATCCTGATACTCAAGAATTATATTTGGCATTTCTGCCTGGTCAAGTCTGTCAAGCCAAGAGCAATTTCTTTTCTTAATGTTCAGCATGTCTGCAGTAACTGTAAGGCCTATAGAAAAGGTCTGGACTTTCTGCCAAGAAGGGACACGTTTTCAACCTTTGTGGCAGGTACAATAAATGGAGTACTATTCAGGATGGGACACTAAAGGATTTAATATATGATCTATTTTTAACTACAGGTCTTTTTAGCATAAGCCTTTCTCCAGTATTGCTTTCTTCCGGGACAGTCTTCATCACCAGTTGTTCTAAACACCCCTCAACAGAACCTGGCAGTTTGATAATACAGTCAAGGTATTTGCTTTTCTGTCTCACTGCTGTTTTATCTTAAAGCATAAAATCTGAGTTGGGAAACTCAGAAGTAGGCCTTTTTTTTTTTTTTGGCTTATTTATACTGACGTCTGTCATTTATGTTTCAGTCTGAACTCTAGAAAAGGGCTCTAGAAAAACTGTAGATAAAGCAAAGTGCAGCTGACTTCTTAATTTAAGATAAAAGAATTTAAAGCCCTTTGTAGAATTGTAGCTGAAATAGTACATATCACTGTACAAAGTACTGAACACCCAAGACACGCTGCAGAAGGGATTCTGTGAGCAAAAACATTTCTCGTTTGAGTTACTATGTTTAAGAAAACAGGATTTAACATGTCCTTGGTAAATAAAAAGGTTTGCAGCAGCAAATCCTTGACTGTTACCCAAGTCTCTTACTGTAAGCAATTTCTAGAACTCCAGATTTTAGGCTAACCACTCAGGTCAAAAAAGACTGACAATGCACGTAAGTATCGTGTAATGAAGTGGTTGGAAATTACTTAATTTATCCTCCATTATGAGCCCTTCTTCTGCAGCATCCCCAGCTACAGTACTCCCAAAGCCAGCTGCTATCTACAGCTGAATAGTAGCAGGCCTATTAAGCCTCTTAAATACTTGTATTCTAATTCCTAAATTGGGTGGCCAGAACCTTAGTCTGTGCAATTGCTTCTATAATTAAGATTCTATCAGTGTTTCTATTATGAACCCTGTTTTCAACTCAATATAATTTAAAGAGGCTTCTTTTCTTTTTTAACAGTGAAGCAAACCTATTGTCTGTGATTTCACGTACATTGTGTTATTTCCTAGCTAATAATCAAGCAAATCTTTGAAACATTCTAACATTTTTTATTAACTCTGAGCTCTCTCGTAACCATTCACCAATGCATCTTTCACTGTGAATACATGTATTTAAAGGTTATTCTCCTCTATTATGCCTGCTTTTAGTCATACACTCTCTAAAAAAGCTTAACACTATCCTTCAGGTCAGAAATCGGGGTCTGATGGCTATACAAAATGGGAAAACAAGCCAGAGTAATGATTGCTAGTTTAGAGTAATAACTTCTGGAGGCAGAGGAGTGAGGACATTGATTTCACCAAGCCTGTTCCAATATTCAGGCACACATTTTCAAAGCTTTGTAGGAGCAGAAGATGTCTATTTTGGAGTTTCATCTACAGTCTTAGAGTCTCAGGTGAAACCACTGTGGTCATAGGAAGTGAGTAAAGATTGTATAAAAAGCCACTCTGTCAGAAACTTATTACTATAATAACTTTAACTGTCAAACCTGTGCCCCATACAGATTTGTATGAAAACTACTTACCAGTGTCTAACTCAAACAGGGTCTTCAGCAGCTTTGGGAACACAGGCAGAGTCAATCCATACTACAGCCAAGTCAATCGCTTCCGCGAGTCAAAGTAATGAAAGCTTTAGTTAATCTCTTGTGTTCTATTAATAGCACCTCCACAAATTAGTTTTGCTGAGTTTCTGGTTTCTGAAATAAAAGCCTTGATTCTGGTCTCAACTCACTTGGGGAAGAGGGCTGTAGATTACCTCCCCAAGCCCTCTCCCTCTCATCTGTTGATGGCATCTGCAGTCCTTGATGCAAATTACAGCAGCCAGAGGAACTGTTCCTGATAATAACCAGAGCATGACAACACTGACTAAATCTCTAATACATGCCCATGCTAGGAGCTCTGGGAGAAAAGCAGAGAGAAATTCTGCCAGCTCTCTCCCACCTTCAGAGGTGCAGTGTGCGGGGTCTCATCCTGCTGACATTGTGGCCCTTCCCTCCCGCTGACATAAGGAAGCTGCTGCATGTCGCAATATTATCAAGTTAGAGTTTTCAATTGAAGGCTTATTAGCTCCAGCTCTTTCTCTGCTGGATACAAGTCACTCCTAATTATCTCTCAGAAACTGCTTCCCCTCCCTTGTGCATTAGTGTAAATCAGCAATAATCCAATGAAAATTGATGCGTTTTTATAGTGGTAAAAAACGTCAAGAGGTCAAGACTAGGCTCTCTGAGTTTGGAGTGGTCTTTTTGTGCCTTGCGGTGCACACAGGGAGAACCAGCCCTGTACCATTCTCACTGGGAAGACTATGTCTGAGTGCAACCTGTCCAACTAGTGCCTTCTCCCTTGCATTTCATTCCCTTTTCAGCTGCATAGCAACTAACGACCGTAAAAACAGCTTTACAAAAGCCCCACATTACTCCTGTATTTAATTAACTTTTAGAGCACCAGACCGTAGTATTCAATCACAGCCTGCCTAGTTTCAGGGGGTTATTTGGTCTGAGGCTCGCTAATGCTTGGCTTCCATTCAAAGTGCTTCACTGTCAACTTCTCTCTACATTTCCGTCTGATCTTTTCACAGCTGTTCCCAGCAGCAGGTCAAGAATAGGTTCAGTCTCACACCTCTCACATTTGCACATGTGCTGACCTGACTGTGGCTACCTTACTTTTTTTTATTAGGTAACCTTGGTTCCAAAACACCTACTGCTCCTGAACTGAGACTGTGGGGAGTGTATGTGAGTGCTCCTGCAGCCTAACGAATGGGTGTAAGGCTTCTATGTGTCAGCAGGCTTTTAGCAGCCATTTGTGCAGGCCAGAGCTACTTATTTTGTAGAGCTGAAGGATCTGTGCTTTATGCCTTTTACTAATGCGAAATTCTAAGTATTGAGGGTGCACAGCCAGGTGGATGCCTTCCAAGTAATCATAGTTTGTTCCCTGTATGCTTGCAAAGGAGATAAAGTCTCCTTGGGCACTGCTAATGGATGAGTTGTTCTTAGACATACATCAGACTCTTTATGGCTCCTTCCAACCCCAGTCGTGCTCTGCTGAGAGTGGACTCAACAAGCAGATGTTCTGACCTGCAATTCCTCATCTTGGGCAATACATTAAGAGCAGGAATGAATGAGGTCGCACATTGATTAAGGGATAAAAAACGTTACGACCGAGAACTATCTTATGACCCATCCTCTGCTCAGTCACTAGATATTGCTGCTCTATTTCTGCCTAAAACTATCTCCTTTTCGTGTTTGCTTACTGGGACAATCACTTTTACTATTTTATCCACTGGAGATGTAGGCCTTCCCATAACTCTGGCAATATTCACTTAATTTAATTTTAAAGGCGCCCATTAATTAAAATGACTCTATTTACTGATTCCTAATAATGCCTCAAAAGCTTTTGTTCTGGTGTGTTTGTCTATGTTTGCGCTTAAGGCCATTTCTGCAATAAATCATCATTTTCTGCCTGTCTTCACCTCTAAATGATTTGGGTCAAACAGGCTGGTTTGTACACTGTATTTCAGCCGCTCCCTCCCTGCTACACCCGCTCGCATTTCTCTGTCCATCTTGATTCCTGTTTGCCCAGCACCAACAATACAGAAGGGCTTAAGGAGGGGAAAAAAGAGCTGCTTTTCTTCAGCCACTGTATATCCTGCTCTGCGGAGGGAGGGATGCGGGCCCCTGCCGAAAGCGTTTGCAACACGTTCCCTGCAAAGAGCAGTGGGGCTGTTTCATCTACTGCAAACTGGATTTTAGCCAAGAGCCATAGCTGACAGTTTCAAGAAGGCCACTTCCCCATCCATCTTACTCAGACAATTGTATGCAGTCTCCAAACTCATAATTCATCATTTGCATGTGTGCATTCTACTTCATTATTTTATTAACATATTAGAAATGGACTGATTTATTTATTAAATTCATTATTATTCTTATCAAACGATGACATGTTGTTATCCAGGAAGATGCACTTGCTATCTCACAACTAATTACACCAATTAAGTTTTCATGAGTCTACCACAAAGCACAGCTCATTAACTCTAATTGCTTTTGAAATGCAGCTGCTGAGATACACACAGAAAGGAACAGGTAGGTTATAGTTGTTAGTTAATTTCTGCAAATGGAGTTTGTTGTTATTAGGTCTTAAGTGATACTTTCAGGCAATCTTGTTTCTGATTTCCCAGGTAAGTTTTGTGTCTTTTTCACCTAAGAGGGTTCTAAGTGTTTCTTTTAGTTTAGAGACAAGCCTTTTGCCATAGAACGTGGGACCAAGTTCAAAGATATTTCCTCAGATAAATCTGGTGGTTTAGTTCAGCCCTTAATGGGAATCGATGGACATCTGCAGACAACATCTTTCTTCACTGAGGTGGAACCAGCCCAAAGGGAGTGACAGTATTATGATGGAAAGCTGAGACACTGTGGTAAGGCAAAAGTTCCTACGGAAAAGCATCTTAGGTTTTGCAGCAATGCATATATTTTATGTCCCCAGAGAGGGTCAAGGTTCATATTTCTCTGAAGGGGTTGAGTTGAGTGATTAAGAAGAAAAAATATGACTGCCCGTTTCTGTGCTCAGCACATGTGAGCGTGAAACTTTTACAGATCTCCTGAGGAAAAGGGAAATGGAATTTCTTTGGTTCTGTGAGAATAAGACAAACTGACTACTGATGCAACGGTACTGACTGGCTCTCAGGGGGTGTAATGTCTGAGCAGACTCTGCAGTTGCAAAATCTCTGTCACCTTGTTTCCCCACTAACACCTTTCGGAAACATGAAGACCATTCCTCCGTTGACTGCTCTTCACTCTTGATACTGCAGTCAGAATAGATATCATTCATATTCCCTTTCACAAACAGCTGGGTGCAATAGCTGTTGCAAATCGCCAGTGTGCTGCTCGCTCCTCCCCAGCCTCTCACCCACCTCTCACTGGTCCCAGGAGCAGAATTCAACCACGCAAATGTTACTGCCAGTGACCAGGCTTTTCTTCACCTTCTACTTTTATGTGGTGGTTTTGTCTTTGCCACTTACTGGGAACTAGATAATTAGAAGTTAGGCTCATAAAATCAGCACTGAGCAATTTGGTCAATCCCAGCTTTAAGGCTGTTTACATGTTTAGAGGCCAGATGGAAATGTGTGAAGGGCTGGTGTTCACATCAGGGATTTTCAAGCATGTATTCATCAAAATGGCAGCTTTTCAATGGCAAAACACTGTTACTCTTTTTGGTTCTGGTGTTGGTGGACAGAAGCTTCGAGTTTGGGCTAACACTCACCTTTTTTCCACAAAGAAATCAAAGTTCAGATCTTTTCTTTACAATCTTTAATGACATGAGAAAGGGCCTGTAAGAGGTATTTTATAGTCTGTTTCACTGTGATGTAGTACTCATGTTACAGTAACCTCTGCTGAGAGATAACTTTTTAAGGATGAGGTATGCAACACGCTGAAGTGAAGATTTAGTATCTTCAATGAACATGAACAATTATTACATCTGACCCAAAATAAACTCTGAGTAGGAAATGCCTGCCATTAATGAAATGTTTATCAGCTTCAGAGCTACTCACCTCTTCTTAATCTCTGGGGAAACAGAATTGTCACTGAAACTCAGTGTGGTCTAAAAATGCTCTGGAGTTTATGGGGCTTTGGCTGGGGAGAGAAGCAACCTATTGCAGTGTGGCTTGAGTTATTGGGCTTTTTTTCTTAGCACAGCAATAGTAATTCAAGGGTCTTCCAGTCCAACGGCAAGGCAATGAAACTGAATATGCCCTAGGGAAGCCTTCACCAAATGGAGGGTTTGTGATGATAGATTTGTTCTCAACAAAGGGGGGGGCCAGCACCACAGAGCCAATCAGCCAGGAGGACAACATCTGGCTAGAATCTGCCTCATGGCCACAGAAAACCTACAACCAATCCACAAAATTGACAGTGCCCACCTCCTACCTGGCAGCATAAGGAGAGGTGTCACACAGGAGCCACTCTCCCAGAAGAGAGCGAAAGAATGACTGCAGATGGTAGTGTGCCACCAGCTATGGATCCTTTACAAAGCTTTGGGTAAAGGGTGGTGAACCACAGCTGCCATCCCTGGATCACCCTGTGTTATGCTGCTGTCTATCACGAACTGCTAATAGCAAGAAAGAAATTAATACGGCTGGGATTTCCTCCCAAATCTAAATGGCATGTGCATGGAAGCGTAAGATTTGCTGAAGCTGGTATAGTTTTTAGCCTTGTTTGTGTGACTTTCACTTTAGCAGCTCACTGTAACAGATTTCTCATACTGTATTAAGAGCACAGAAATTCTTGTAAGATATAGTTTATTTATGTATTATTCACTTTGTTTTCTTACTTTGTATTGCTGCCTCTGGGTATCCTAGAGTTGATCTCTTCTTGTAATGGTGAGGAGAGACACTGCGCAGGGATGTAAGCATGCCTGAATTGGCGTGCAGACACAGTCCAGAACCAGCCATGCCAGTCGAGAGTGCTTGGAGAAACACTTGGCCCTCTGCTCTGGTGGAAACACCTCGGCACAGTGAGGTGGGCAAGGATGGGAAAGGGGTCGGTCATCTCTGCAGCAGCACAGGGGTAAATCCCAAACACACTACAGAGAGGCTTTTAATGCTGACCAGTAAAACACTATGATAATATAGAGGGAAATGAGTCCAAAAGAAGTGAGGTATGGGTTTCTAATCATGCTAATGTGAATTTTCTTTCTGTGGTCAACAGAGGGTCTCTAACACGGTGTTCCAGTTCACTAACAAACACTGCTTCTGCATTACTGAAAATGACCCATGAGAGCAGCCCTCCTTAAAGAGGTCACCTCTCTCACGAGGTGCGTAGTACCAGAACCAGGAGGCGCTGTTTCGCACGGGCAGGTGGGCAAAAGCGTCGTCTGGGGCCTTCCATGCTCAAGGGACACCCTCAGGGAGAAAGAGACAGTCCAAACCTTAGATTCATAACGCCCCTTGAAAAGCCACTGTCCATCTCCTCCAGGTCAGCTCAGGGCTGGATTTTGATGTGGGACACGTGGTGCCTTTCATCAGCTCGCGGCTCTCCTGCCAAAACAAGCCGGAGAGCAGATCTCTGGCTGCCGCGTGTCCCGTCACACCGCGCACCTGCCATGAGAATCTATCCCGTTACCTTGCTAATGGCCGCGAGGGGATGCGTGCCGCGGAACGGGTTAATTCAAACCGCCGCTCTTGGGCAGCGTTTGGTCCCCTACCCACCCGTTAATCCTCCCGCTTGGGCTCCAGCTACCGCACAGAGGGTTTGCCGCGCACCCGGCGGTGCCGGTGCCGCTCTCTCCCTGGGCAGCCCCTGATGGGCTCCGTCCCACGGGGGCACCGACAGGCTCCAGCGCCCCCGGGCCCTGCCGTTTGACCTTGGCCTGCACAGGAGCTGCAGGAGAAGCCCTCAGAAGGTGTGACCTGCCCCCCAGCTTGCCCTCTTTATGTTCTGTGCGCCCATTTCCTATACATTATTAATATAATTAGTGCTAATGTACATGAACTAACTGATCCCACCCGGCACCGCCGCCGCTTCCCGCCCCGGGGCCGACAGGGACAGCCCGCGCCTCGCGCCCGGCGGCGCCGCCGTCATCCGCCAGGGGGCGCCGCCGCGCCAGAGCCTGAGCGGGCGGGGCGCGCTCCCTCGCGGCCACCGTACGGCCTCCGCCTCCTCCCGGCGGCGGGGCTGACCGCCAGGGGGCGCTGCGGAGCGGTCTCCCGGCATGCCCCGCGCGCGGCCTTCGCCCGCCTCCTCCCCCCCCCCCCGGGGAGCCGGGCGGGAGGGGGAGGGAGAGGGAGGGAGCGAGTGAGTGCCACGTCCCCGGTGCGCGGGGCTTTGTGGGGGAGCCGCGCCGCCGCCCGGCCCCGGCTATGGGCGCCTCGCAGAGCGTCGAGATCCCCGGCGGGGGCACCGAGGGCTACCACGTCTTGCGGGTAAGGGCGGCGGGGAGGCGGGCGCGCCGTTAGGCCGGCGGCGGCCTTCGGGCCCGGCGGCCTCTGCCTCCGCGGGAGTCGCGGGGCTCCCCGGGCCGGGCGGCCCCGCCGCGCTCCTCCGCTCGGGCAGCGGCGGCGGACGGGACTCCCGGCCGCGGCTCGTGTCAGCGGTGAAATCCCCGTCGGGGTGCGCGGTGCCGGCTCCCCTTCCCGGAGGAGCGGGGAGGCGAGCTGCCCGTTCTCCGGCCGCCCCTCCGAGGAGGAGGAGGCGGGGGGGGCTCGGCTCCGCGCTGCCGCTGCCCGGCGCTTCGCCTCAGCCATGCGGAGCTGCCGGCGGCCTTGCTCCCGGTGCCGGCCCGCGGCGGCACCCGGCCGGGCTCCGAGCCGCCTCTCCCCGGCGGCAGAGAGAGCCGGGCCGCCCGGCCTGCGCCGTCAGGCTGCGGCGTCTGCGCTTCGGGCTGCGAACAGGCCGCACAGGGCCGGTGCGTGGGAGGGGCTGCTGCTTTTTGGGCAGCCTTGGAGGGCACGGGCTGCTTCCCCGCTGTCGAATGCTGTGGGCACACGATAGCTTGCACACGTTCACACCGGAGTTTAAGAACTGTGAGCCTCTGGCTTGGGCAACGCGTTCCCCCGTCAGGCTGTACCTTGATGGCTGCATCGTGGTCTGAACTGTAGCTGCTTCGCCTCTCCACAGTAGTTCCAGGGGTACTTAAGATCAGGGTACTTAAATGACAGACACGACGCCTGCCAGAGCTGCAGGCTCTGTGTGAAGGCAATGTTGCTGTTTTTCGTGGCTGCAAAATTTTGGGGGGGGTGTGCAACAAAACATTAAAGGTCTTGTGAGCAGCCGTTTGGAATGCGTGTTTCATGTTCAATGAGCAGAATGGTACCTGGGTTGTACCCTTGAATCTCATGCACGGGGCGATACAGTAACTTTGCCGGAGTTACTACTTGCCTTGCCTGCAGCATAGCGCTTCTGGCACTGTAGCTACAGCGTCAGGACCACCACTGTAGGCACCATGCTGGGCTGGTTTTTTGTTGGCATTGGACCTTCTCAGACCAGCTCTCTGTCTAGAACTAGCCCTGTGTTTTAGACATGTGAAAAAGCACAAGACCTCGACTCACGGATTCGTACTTCCTTACTTGGTCTAGCTTGCTAGCAGTGAGCTACAGCTATATCTAGAATACCATGGTGAAAAAAGAACAGAGATCATCTTTCAAGTGTTAAAAAACGCTGCATAATGCTTTTGAGAAGCAAACATGGATGATCTGATCAAACCCAAACGTTCATCTGTTAAAATTTACACACAGGCGAAAGTCATGGTGGTCTTTGTTCCTCCCTTTTAATGTTACTAATATATGACAATCCAATGTTACTAATAGGTGACAGTCCACTTTGTCTCTTCCTTCTTCCCCACAGAAGAGACTTTTGCAGTTTGGTAAAAGTGGCAGAATTTGGTTTTTTTAGCATACTATAGCATAAATATGTGCTTTTTACTTTTGAGGTTGTAAAATCAGTAAGTATTCTGCAGTGAGAATATCAGTCATGTCAGATTTGTCAGTTCATGCTGTTTGATTAAAGCACGTTAGTAAATTGAGATGCATCTCTTTTATGAAGTGAAATCTACTCATTTTTTCTTGTAATCTTGCTTGAATCGGGCCCCTTTTGTTTTCATTTAGGCACCTTTTTGTTGTAATGTTTTTGCCGTGACTTGCAGTGGCAGTGTTTGATTGCCAGTCCTTGTAAATGTTATTTGTAGGTGGACATGAAAAAAGTTGATCTCTGAGAGGACAGCCATATTTACATTAAATGCAGTAAAGGACCTGCCTGTTGTCTTAAGACAGATTGATGTCTCTATTTTTCACTGCCTTATCTTCTTGCTGATATCTTCAGATACCACAACAATGAGCAATTTTATTTTTTTTTCCTTAAGCATCTTAAATTGCATCATGATCCTGGTCTACCAGGAATTAGGCCTGTGCTTACATGTGGTTGGGAATGTAGATTCAGAGTAGAGAAATATTCTGAAGTTTCACAGTTATAATTTGAAACATTTGTATTGAAACATACAAGTGACTAGAATTTTCCTCTGTAGTTTTTCCAAGTTTAATTTTGCAGTTGGTATTCCGTAGGAAGTTTGTTAAAGACAGATGTGTTCAGCTCACACTCTTTGAGGAGCTCTGCACAAATGCTCTGTATGCATGGACTGACCTTTGGTAGGACTTGGGGTCAAGCAATATTGCTGTTACTTCTAATTTAGTCTCAAGTGGACTTTCTTTCTGAGCTCAGTATTTTAATCAGATAAATGAGAATGGTAAAAGGAAAATGGCAGTAGTCTTTCAGTGTTACAGATCAAGTTCAGATTTCTTTGATAACACCAAACTTATGTAAATAGTACATAGTGGTCATTCTTTAAAATTGCATTCAATGTTGGAAAAACAGCGAAACGTCAGAACATCTTTTCAATTATTGGAAGAATTTGTTTGGGTAGGGCAGATAAACGGAAAATATGTATTAAAAGGCCATGAAACAAATGAGTTAATATTGTTCAGAATGACCATGGGAGCCAAGTACAAGTTGCCGGAGGGATGAGCAAACTGAGACTGTTTCTTACAGTGAGACTTTTAGACTGCTGCCTCCCTACAAAACTGGTAGCAAGTGTCTTGCTCTGCTCCATGCAGACAGGAGCAGAAATATATACAGAAAGTGAACAATACCATCACTAATTTCTGACCTAACTTTTGCAGATTACTTAAATCTTTTTGGCAGATCGTGCTAATATTTGGTGCAATGTCACTTTCATTGTGAGCTTTATTATCAGCGCACTGGTAACGGGAAACAGGAACACTCCAGGACTGAAATGCTGTCGAAGGAAAGCGATTTCATCACATGCATGCTTGACAGGAAAAGTTGCTGTAGGCTGCACTGTTGGGATTTCTAGACCTTGAAATGTAGCACACCCCCCCTTTTTTTTTTT
>SAYO01024977.1:0-17892 GCA_004023745.1 Recurvirostra avosetta
AAAAAAAAAAATAAAAAAAAATAAAGGAACTATTTTAAAGGAATAAATTCAGCATCAGGTCCTACTAGCTTGACTATTGTTACAGTTTAACCCCAGCCATCAGCTAAACTCCACACAGACACTCACTCACTCCCCACCCCAGTGGGATGGGGGAGAGAATCGGAAGGGTAAAAGCGAGAAAACTCATGCGTTGAGATAAAGACAGTTTAATAGGTAAAGCAAAAACTGCACATGCAAGGAAAGCAAAATAAGGAATTAATTCGCTGCTTCTCATCAGTAAGCAAATGTTTAGCCGTCTCCAGGAAAGCAGGGTTTCATCACTCATAACAGTTACTAGGGAACACAAAAGCCGTAACTCTGAACATCCCTCCTTCCTCTTTCTTCCCTGCGGCTTTTATTGCTGAATATGCCATCATATGGAATGGAATATCCCTTTGGTCAGTTAGGGTCAGCTGTCCTAGCTATGTCCCCTCCAAAATTCTTGTGCATCCCCAGCCTACTCACTGGTGGGACGGTGTGAGAACGAGAAAATGCCTTGATGTTGTGTAAGCACTCCAGCAATAGCAGAAACATCAGTGCATCATCAACACTGTTTTGGTCACAAATCCAAAACATAGTCCCATACGAGCTACTATGAAAATTAACTATCCCAACCACAATCAGTATAATACACAAGCTGTGGACAGAGCAGAAAGCAGAACTCTCTTGTTTTTCCCAGAATCACAGAACTGATGAGGCTGGAAGCAGCTCTGGAGATCATCCAGTCCAAGCTCCTGGTTGAAGCAGGGTAAGCTACAGCAGGGTGCTCAGGGCCATGTCCCATTGTGTTTTGAATATCTTCCAGAACAGAGAATCCACAGACTCTGTGCTTCAGTGCTGAACCACACTCACAGTAAAAACTATTTTCTTACATTTAACAGAATCTCCTGTAACTCAGTTTGTGCCCATTGCCATTGTGTATGTACATTCATCTGGGATGTGGTCTAGGAACAGCTGTGATCCCTCTGGCCGGTTGTAGATGACCTGAGCTGCTACTAAGTCCATTAAATGCATCAAATAGTGTTCAAGAAACATTGAAGGGTGCTTTGATAATTGCTTAAATGTAACTATTTACATTTTATGTAGGGGGAAACCTGCTTTTGTAACATGGCACTCTTACTTCTGAAGGAGTTCAGCATAACCTCAGCTGTTATAGTTTTGTGCCAAGTGGTTTGTTTTGATTGAGTGGAGGGAGTTTCCCTATTTTTACAACTTATTGCCTCCTTTCACTCTAGCCATTGTTCCTGAACTACAGCTGGTTAGAAAGTGTATGTATGTGCTTTCTTTATCCATAGAAAATTACAAAAAAAAGATCAAAATATTTATAGCAGAAAATTCTATTGTAAGTCAAGAAAAGGAAAACAACAGCTTTTAGTCAAAATATTTTTTTCCCAATGTATCATATTTCTGTGGCTGGAGAAACACAAAGCTGAAGTTAAATTTTCTTAGAAAAAACAACTTTGGTGAGTAATTGTCAATCTTTCTTAGCTCTTTACTCCACTACAATTATACATGTGCTTCCCAAACTTTCCTCTTTCATGTTAAATAAGTGGGAAATTCTTTGACTGCACAGCAATCCAGGAAACAACAGCCACTTCATATGTTTACATATTTTCTGTCCATTCTGAAAAAACAAACACACTACCATATATGTGAGCATGGGCGTAATTCTGTGTTCCCAGTACTGAGGTTAGTTTTGGTCCATCTGTTTTTATAAGTACTGTAGAATCAGACTAAACATGTATACATGGAAAAACAAACAATTTCCTAACAGTGTCTTAGGAATCAGAAAGAAATATAACCTTAGTCACCTCCCACCAAAATAAAAGTGACTCTGCAACAAACTCTCATTTGTTTTCTTTCTTGTAGCTGTCAAATACTGAATCAATGCAGTTTCCATCACTGCCTTCTCATGACTGTGCAGTGCACTTTCTTCTGATAACTTTCTGATGGAAGTTGTGTTCTCTTTCATGCAGTTTTCATTTCTCTTTGTTTTATTAATCTCTTTTATTCCTACTTGTACTGCTATGAAGCATCTCTTTTTTTTGGTCTTTGAGGATATGTCCTTGCCAACATAAAATCAATTATCAAAACTCCTTTAGTAGATATTTGATCAAGCAATGTGTGTTACATTTGAATAATCTTTGCTCATAAATCTGCCCCTTAAAAGGAAAAACACAGATGCAGTACATTGTGAAAGCCATGTAGGCAATGACTGTGGAACACTGAAAACTGGGAAGTTTGTATAGGCAACAGTTGTTATCGTTATGAATACCGTCTAAGGTAAGAAACATTTTAATAATTTCCTACTTGGAAGACTTTATAGGTATTTAGCCAATAAGATTTTTTAAAAATACAGATTAAAAAAAAAGGCAAAAATCTTAAAAGTTAAGCTACTTGTTCATTATCCTGTTCCCATTGCTCCTAATGGCTGATATTTCACTTTGTTTCAGTGCGCAAATGGCATCATGGCCGTGTCACAATCCGCGAGAAGTGGAAAGTCTTGTCAAACAAGATCCCGATACGCTGAGGTTGGTCCTTTCTGCATATGTATCAGACATGACTTTTCTAAGCAGCGCTAACCAGCCCATTTTCAGGTTCCTGCGATTACTCTCCACAACTACTTTACCACATTAAGTTCTGTAGCAAACTGTAGTAATGCAAACAGATTCAAGTATGATCCTGAGACACAGGACAAAAATGGAAGCCAGAAAACTCGTGTAACAATTTCTTACTGAGACACAAGCGATAGGGCAGTAACTTATGTTACTGACATGTGTGTACAGTGGGTGATGGGGGTATTTCAATAATGCACTTTGTGAGACAAGATCCTTCTCACCCTAAGGTTTGTGGCAAGGCATGTGAGACATTCAAGGTGAAGCTGTTGAAAAATTAATTGATGTTTTGCCAGTGAAATAAGATGACTCCAAAGTTCTGTGGGTTACAATGGTCCTATCCATCTTTGTTCTACACAAATTCATAAATGGAAATCTGTGTTATCAATAGGTATGTTGAAGGAAAGATTTCCTGTGCTGGTTTCAGAATGGTACCTTTAACATCTGTTAGTCGTCTTTCTTGGCAAGTCAAGGATGTTGTGACTAGGAAAATGGTAAAAAATTACTGACAACGTTGAGCTTTGTAATAGTATTTATTTGATTCTAGTATTAACAATGTTAACTTTGCATGCTGATTCCTACATACATAAACCTGTTTTGTAATTTTTTAGTTATCTAATCTACTGTTATATAAGACTTTCTGAAGCACCAATTCCAGAAATACAGAAATCACATCCATTTCTTCTGATTCGGAGCGAACAGAAATTACTTCTTTCCTTCAAGACACTATAGAGACTGTTATATAACTTGCTCAACAGTTACCCCAGGAACTAGTAATGCATAGGCAAATTTTCATATATGTGTATATGTGTGTGTGTATATATATACACACACACATAAAGTGTGTTTTACATGTGCATATGTTCAGGGACCTGGAAAGTAACAATCTTTTGAGATTGAGCGCATTTCGAATATATCAATGTGCACATCATTAAGTCATATTTCATATGTCGACATGCTGATTTCAGATATGGATTTGCAGAAAAGCCCTGGCGTTTCTGAAAATACAACTAAAAGTCAAGTCCTGGCATGTGTAAGTATGGTACACACTAGATGAGAAGAATTAGCTACCAGCTGGAAAGATTAAGGTGCAGCTTTGATATGGGCTCAGATGTCAGCAGCAGGGTATGGTGGGAAGGTGTACACTTCAAGGTCATGGCTTACATCTGGGTAACAGACTCTCCAATAAAGAATGAGCTCCTCCCTGCTTCTGTTCCATTTGGGACAGACAGAGACGGAAGATTATTAGCATACAAAAGAGTCTTCAAACAAAATGCTGCCATCGTCGCCTCTGGATTGCAGTAGTTCCTGTTCAAATCGCGCTTGGGGGATACTGTTGCTGAACTGTCTGTGTTATTCAGCCTTACAATAAGAAACATTTTACAAAAGCCATGACACTGATCTATTTTGTCACAGATTGTGCTTATTTGGCCATATCCCATGCCTAATTCTAGAAGAATTTACAGAAGATTAATTTGTCCAGTAAGTACAATTGAAAAAAGCAATAAAAATATTGATTTATTAACTGATTCATTCAAACTTAATTACCACCACTGTGAAATACACCATGAATAAATTCAAAAACAGCTGCACTTCTAATTATACCCACTTTAAACCCCTGCAAAACCTTGTACCTGCCCTGTGTTTCATACAGCCGATATATACATGTAAATAGGTGCGACAGCAAGAATGGATTTTCCTAATATGTGAAGGAAGGGCATTTCTTCCCATAATCTTCCCCAGTCGTGGCTAGTGAACATGGGGGAGACAAGATATGTCGGAAGAACAATATAGTGAAAAGTTAGCAAATAAAAGAAATGAAACAGTGCTAAGAAGTTCATTTTTGTACCGTTCCTCTTCCTGTCACATGGCTATGAGTGTCCATGCAGGACGCATGTGCCGGGATGCCCCTGCGGGGAAGGAAGAGGCATCTTTAGAAGCTGATCAAAGAGGTCCCTTTCAGAGAGCAGATTTTCAGGGACCAAAAGGCTGAAAAACTGTCCAAGTCACCACAAATTCTAGCCAAAATTGTTGAACGGGCTATTTACACTACACATTAAAAATCCACCTCCCAGAATCTGCAGATTCATCGTAATGGACAACTGCAAGATTTTCACCCAGAAGTATTTTCAAGGGACAAGAAAAATGCATTCCTGACAACAGAGGCTTTCAGGTTACATCTGCGCTTGTACACTGATCAGGAACCTCTCTCTGGCGCTGAGGTCAGCCAGTCAGACTCCACCCTACCCACCAAACCTCCTTACCCAGCAAAACAGGATTATCACACCAAAAATAGGGATGAGGATGGTCCCCTGCCTGTGCTAACTCTAAGACATACCTGGGAACTGTCTGAGAGTGTGAATTGTCCCAGTGCGACATCAGTCAGGCTAATGAGCTACCAGTGCAGGCGACTGTGTCCCAGCAGGCAGGGACATGGCCTGGCACTTTAAGCATTTTTAAAAAAGCATCCCAGCAAATACCCCAGCAGATATACCCAAGCCTGACTGGCATGCCAAACTGGTTCCTTTTTATTTAGCTGCAGTGTGATTTTCTGAAATACCAAAGTGTACTAAATACTGTTCGTGTTGCTTTTCTACAAAATTTGGTGTTAAAAGCCCTCCCACTGCTGCTCATGCTCACTGGCAGGCAACCCCCCTTCCAGATAAACACTTTATCCCTCCACTTCCAATTTCCTTCGTCTGGGTCAAGTCATTCCTTTGAAGAGACGTGCCCAGCTCCACGTCCTGTCTGCTGCTCTCTGCAGAGGATCTTGTCTCCCCTCTGCTGCTTGGCAGGAGGTTTTTCACCAGGTTGTTAAGATCTGGGTGGGCCTCAAGCTGGGAATTACTCCAAGGACTTCCTGTCTGCAGCTCAGGGCTTCAGTCCCTGGCACCTGAGCTCCCACGGCCGAGCACTGCCTACCGAGAAAACAGTCCCTTGGCTCAGACGGGCTTTCCAAGGGGGTGGCTTATCCTGATGAAGGCAAGAGGGGGTCAAACCTCTTGAAATGTGGCCAGAGAAGACTAGTGAGAGCCTTTTCCTGCCAGAACATCTGCACAGACATGTCCCCCCAGCTTCACTTGCTACTCCAGCTCTCTGCACTCCTGAAAAGTCATGGGTGGGACGAGCATCTGTACCCCGTTATAGCAATGGAGAGTGACAAGTCACCCCAGAGAGTCAGCTGGCCTGTTTTCAATAGCTACTTAGGGAAAAAATGGGTTTTGCCCTAAAAATTCTGTTTTCCTCCACTGCCGATAAGTACACCCCAGAGGAGCGTTATAGGCCCCACACAGAAAGTTCACACATTTTCTGCTTGGAAATTGGCCTGCTTGGAAAGTGTGAGTGTAGATTATAGGGACCACTGTGAACACCCCATCTGATCTGTTCCTTCATAATATGTTAACCTGAAAATTCTTTTAGAAAAGCAACTCCTCTGATCTTACAAGAACCTCAATTTCACCAACTCCACTGACTAAACACCCACACTGTTAAATGTGTCTAGAGAAGTTTTGAACTTTCTGGCCCCAACTTCATATGTCATTATAATTTTATCATCACTTATAAATTGTGGTGAGATCACCCTCCCTTGAGGTCCTGGGTGCTTCCATCTACAGGGCACGTTTGTCAAAGGTCATTAAAAAAACACTTTGGGTCAAATATCAGCAAATAAATAAAATATTGATGTTGCTTGAAGAACAGATGAGTGAAAATGTTTAAAATGTTAGATACTATTTATTATTTTTATTACACATCCACCATTACAGGACAGTGGCATTTTTAATAGTCCTAATTTATTCAGGCAAGGAAGAAGCTGGGTTTACTGAACTGAGATCCTCAGTTTGTCCCTACCACATCTCCCCTAAAAACAATTTACTGAATGTTAATTCCAAGTGACTTACAAGAGAGGGGTAAATTAAATGCCATCTTAATGACATGAAAATTTTCAGATGGCCACTGTGTACATTAGCAATGAATGCCCACTTTCATGAGTAGAGAGGCTGCCACTTTTAAATCTAAATTTAGAGAGGTGGTGTATTTCTCTTACAAAGTATGAGTTGATTTCTACTCTGGAAACAGATAGTTGGTTCTCAGGAATAAATATATATCACTTTCCACCATTGCTAATTTTCAAGGGTATTGCTGGTGTTTTCATGGAGTTAAAGAGGATCTGACCTCTGTTGATCTCTGCGGTCCACTTTGAAGAGCATTGGTGGCCAGTTATTACTGTTTACATGAATTTATATGGCTTTGAGGGCTAAAGGGAAAGTAAGTCCTTTTAGTGCTGGGTGCTGTACAAATAAAAATGAAGGGTGGTCCAGAGGATGAGCCTGTAGTCCAGGAATGGCATCAGAATCTGATGCTCTGCAAGGTTCCTAAAAAGAGAAAACAAACTAATATTATTCTAACAGTACCTTCATGCATATTTATTTTAGTTACTTACAGACTAATTTTAGCAGCAGTGAAGGAAAAGTTTCAAAGGCAAAAAGGTCAGGTAGACACCCTGCCATGGAGGAAAGCCTATGTAAGTCATACGCCAAATTTCTTTCTTGTCTTCAAGAATTTTTCCCCACAGCTCTACAGGAGTCACATTGCTTCCCCAGGAGAACAACCACATCTGAAGTGAAATGTTGATCTCGTTTAGCACTTGAGCCATCATATACATTACTCATGAACAAGAAGTTAGTAACAGAAGGCAATTAAAACTACTAAAAAATTTGAATTGGCAGAAAATAATTAATCCTAGACTCACATGGATTGGAAACAGGACTTCTTTTCTTTGCCAATGTTGGCTGGTTTCCCAAATCACATTTTTACAGCAATTTGTCCAGGCTACTTTCAAAAGCCCCAAGTTATCAGAACTTTTGGCTCTTTTCAGAAATCCTAAAATCATCTCAAGATTACCACAAATTTCATAATTGCGTTCCACATCATTGAGCAATATCTATCTAAATCACAAGATTTTTTTCTCACCTTTGGAGAAAAATTCTGGTGGACTTGCCTCCTCCTGTCCAAGAGAAATCCCTCACCCCTTTCCCTCAGAGACCATTTGATGAAGTTAGGACACACTGGCACAGGGTCAGGCAGAGCAGTGCTGGTCCTTTAATCGCTCAGGCCATTTCTGTGGGTGAGGGAGGATGGGCTTCCTGGACTCATCCCACAGCAGGACAGCCCACAGCTCATCTGGGCCTTGCTGGAGCACTTGTTTTCCTGGAAGCTGGGCTTGCAGAAGACACTTTAAAAACTTCCCTAAGTATCTGGTCTGCATCTTTGGATGGTTAAATGCCTTCAGAAAGTGCTTAGATCTGTTAGTGTCCCTGTGTTCATCCCAACCGACTTTGGCTGTAATCAACAGGGAGAGAAGTGCAGCCAAAAGACAATGAATCCCATCAAGAGTAGATGTCTATATTATCCTGGGGTGGATGGTCCTCAGAAAAGCCTGTGACTTTCCATAGAGAGGCTGGAAAACCAGCTAAGCCTTGAAGCCTGATTTTCAGGTGACTGGATATAGTTAGGTTGCCTCCATCTCAGCTCCCCACCAGTAAAACAGAGATAACCTTCCTCCATCCAACCTGGGAGATGTGAAGAAAACTCTGTACATATAATGTGGTACTTCAACACATAAAATAAAAGATAGCTGCCACTATGTGACTATGCTGATGCAGGGAAAGACATGCAGATAATAGTCCAAACAACAGATCAACAGCCTCTACAGCAGCCAGAGAAGCACTTTCTGTAATTGCTCACCACACAGTGCACAGGAGACTGACAAAACATAGGACTCTTAAACACCTCATCCCTGTCATAGCCATTGTCCCTCCAGTGTCTGTTTTCACTTTGTTATAAGACAATCAGCACAGCCCTATTGGCTGTCAAAGGATCTCACCTGAGTCATCAAAATGAGGGCACCAGCATCTCAGGCTAGCAGCCTCTCAAACGTGGCTGTCCTCTGCAAAATGGGATTCATTAAGTGAGCTGTCCAAGTGGTCTGGAACACATTAAAGTAAAAGGAAACAACACTGTACCATGAATTTTCGTCCACTGAAATGTGTTTCAGTCCTTATCAGGTATTTGTATAAGATGGCTCTACAGTAATATCAATCTGATAACAATTTGCAGCTCCATTAACTGCTCTGAGGCAGCAGAAAAAGCAGATGTGCTGAAAAAAGGCAGCCACACAGCAACAAGGAATTCGTGGTTTAACAAAGCCACTCATGTTAAGAGAATTGCTTCTATTGAGTGGATATGTGTAATAAAGTTAGTGCTCTCTCGTGCAGCTAGAAAGACTGCTCTGGATATCGGACCCTTCTTTTTACTCATCAGATGAATGCGATCTGTAGGAGCATTGCCAATGAAGGGTAGTATTCCTCTCTTTCCTTTTTCAAGGGAGCAACTTACTGTCACTTACACTTTTAAAGTCTTATTTATTGGTTCCCAGGACTGTTCCTTTGTGTCTGAAAAGAGGCAAATATTGTAAGCAGTCCCTACTTCAAAGAGTTCAAAATTCAGGCTCATATATAATACAATGAAAGACCACATACAACAATGAGGTGGAAGTGGAAAAGGAAAGAATATAGTCATATATGTACTACAAGATAAATATCTTCACAGTGTGACTCCATCATGTTTTTGGCTGGTTATCACAGAAAACAAACGTTGAAACTAAAATAAGTGCCCTATGATAAAGCCTTGTTAAAATCACTTCTTGAAGATGTGATGATAAAATGTAGGCCTAAAAGAGCAAGCTGAATGAGGAGAAGAACTGGAGAAGCACAGATGTCTGTCTTTGGCATGAGTAGGATGTGGCACAATGTAAATATGGATTAAACAAAGAGTGAACATAAAGAGATTACAGTGGGTCACGTAACTTTTCATGAGGATGAGTCAGTTTTAATGACACCTCTGGCCAGATCATGACAGAAAGATCCATTTACCTGGGTAGGGTGATCAGTAGCTGTACGATTAGGAAAAGAGCTGGTCCCAACAGAAGGTAGATTTCAGCTTAGTTTCTTGTATTTGCCTAAGATGTGGAAGACCTCGTTTCAAATCTTAGGCTGGGGCCACACTGGTCTTAAGAGATAGATGGTATGGTCTTCACTTCACCATGAAGCTTCTGAGGGATCTTTCTCAGTGGGAACGGGAATTCAAAAGAGAGGTCCTTGGGGCAGGAAAGATGTCCCTCCCATGGGACTAGGCAGGGCTTGGCTGTCACTATGAGCACTGCGGAAAGAACAGGATGTGACAAAATATACTAAGCTAGGTAACCAGATGGGTGAAGACTTATGGAAGCCTGAAACAAGACAAATGCAAGGAAATCTGTACAGGGGTGAAGAAATATGCTGTGAAGAGATTGTTGTCTAGGGAGATTTAGGCAAGTTTCTTTACACAAATAGGAAAGCAGCAATGTTGGAGACCTGATGCTGATTCACTTCACCTGATTCATATGGCTATTCACACATATTTAGATCACTATTACTATTCCTAAACAAATTTTGCTAAAACCTCTGAGGCAAAAGCACAAAGTTTCAATCCAACAGTGCTCAATACAGAGCTCTTAGATCCTGAAGAGTTCACCTTCTTCCCACAAGGCCTGGAATTTTTCCTATTAACTGCAGGCACCCAGTCTAAGCTACTTATCAAAGCTGATTCAAAATCAGTGAAGAGATAGGCACTTCCAGGAGGTGACTTACCCTGCTGTGAGACAGGTATTTAATGGCACATGGATGAAGGCCAGCTGCTAGCATAGCTGTCAAAAGATATTCCTGGCTGCTTCTCATCCTTAACGTCACCTTGTAGGCCTTGATAAATCATAAACGTATTTGAGCAGCCAAGCTGAGTTAAGACGTGAAGCCCCAGTAGGTGTCTCCAGCAGCTGCCAGTAGTAGATGCCTAGCACAGATTGCATGGACAGTGCAAGTATATAATGATATTTGCCCAGAATATTCACCAGACTTCAATGATTTGTGTCATGAACTTTCTGAGCCAAAGATGGCATCTCCGTATGGAATAGATTGCCACATTTTTTTCAGCCATGAGTTTATTCAGTCACTTTTTGGACCCATATCATCTTTTTCTAATTACAGTGTCCTGCAGAACAGCCTTAGAATCACATTATTTGGAGAAATACACACCTTTTTTTGTGTGTGTGTTTCGAACCAGAGTTCTGTAAGTTTCATTCAATACCCTCTACTGACTGTCTCAAGAGATATCATTTCATATTGCCATTCTTCAGGTTTCATGATTTTATAGACTCCTCTGAGGAGTTTCCAGGCTGATGAATCTTAGCCTATTTATTTGTTTCTTCTACAGCAGAATATCCATGTTTTTGACCATTTCTGATGCCCTTTTTGTACCTTTTTTTTCAGTTCTGTTACTATCCCTTTTTATCTACTCAAAGAGAGGGTGAAGGAATAAGAAACTATACAGTGTATTCAAGATGCAGGCACATCATGGATTTCTGCTGGGCACAATGATGTATGTTTGTTCTTTAATCCATGCTAAAAAATCCCTAGATCTTATTTTCTGGTTTGACTACTGCTCTGAGTATGTAAAATTGTCTGTGATAGCTCCAGAATCCCATTTTTGCATGGCAATAGTAGTTCAAAGTTCATCACTGGATATATAAATACAGGATTGTTTTTCCCTTGTATGTCACTTTATATTACATGGAATTTCATCTGTCATTTCACTGGTAATTTAGTACCATGAGATCTTTCTGTAACTCTTTGTAGCTGTCCTCAGCATCAGACTGTCATATCATCCCCTTTCCAGATCTTTATTGAATATATTGGACAGGATCAACCCTAACATAAACCCTACCCACAGCAAATAACACAAGGCGTTTGATTAACTGTAAGTGATGACCATAACTGTAGACTTATATTTGCAGAAATCTATCATAAAATTTCCACACCAATAAAAGCCCTTGAAGTAAGCACATTTCCATTCTCACAGTGTTAGTACTGCCTTGGAAATCCCCTGGATAACCCTTAGAATGACAGATTTAACTCTAGACACAAAAATATTTCTGTCAAACAGGTAAAAAAATTCTCATGTTGACCCAAGAGAGAAATTTCTTTAGCTGTGAGAATTAGAGCACTGTATGGATGTGTTCTGAATAGATTCAAACTTCATATTTCTGGTGTTCATCTATAGTAGATTCTCCATAGTTGATTCTATGGTGATTCCAGATACCCTGTTCAGAGTCACCAGGCTTTTTCCTGGTTAAACATTTATGATCTAACAATGTTTAGTCAGCTTTACCTATATCCTCATCCAGCTTTACAATACTGCACCTTTCACAGTCAAATTGGATTTGAAAATGATCCTTGCTATGAGGGGCAAAACCTGCTTTAAAAGTTATTAGCTCTAATACTCCTAATAAAATTTAATATGGAAAGAGGAAAGATTTCCAATCTGACTGTTAAATTCAAGTGAGCAAGAGTCTTAACTGCACATGGCCCTCGCCTTTTAACAAGTCAGAGTTTTCAATGATTTCAGAAGTCATTCAAGCATGAAAAGCAGATTAATTTAAATTCCTGTTTCAACTGATGTTATGTGATGTTATTTTTCACTGTACCTTAGCCAGTATTCTTCTAACTTCAGTTAAAACATACTTGGCTCACATTTCTCTTACAGAAATGACTGACTATAGAGTAAGCATGAAACATGTTGGATGGTTGTTAAAAGAGCAGAAGCCCCAAAGTATTGCAGTCCTGAGATATCTGGGGAATTCTGAAAAACTTCCAATATTTATGAGTCCTAGTTCAGGAATAATGTCACAAAGTTAGCTGATGGATGAACAAATGAATGAATAAATGAATGAGGAATGTAAGGTCCCCTGTAGATCTAGTGGCTGAACCAAAGCAGAGAGGGCTCAATGTCTGTCGTGCCACAGAGTCTTATGAAGAAGACAAGGGGGCAGAGAGCTTAGACCAGTCAGCTAGGTTTTATCTATGTGTTAACTGCAAATATGTTGGCATTTGGAACACAAAGAAAGAGCACAACATAATTTAACCTAACAACTCACCGACTGAAAATAAAAAAAAAACAAATGAAGCTCTGAGGATAGTGTGATGGTAACAGAGATGCTCTTCAGCAACTGATTGAGGCCACTCAAGCAGAACATCCATGTTTAGAACAAGGCAAAACAGGACACGCAAACACATTTAAATACCTTCTCAATTATACTATTATCTGTAAATAATTTCTCATTTCAGATCTATGATACATCATTCACCAAATGTAAAGCATCATGATGATTTCTTGACACAGGCAATGTTTCCAAATGTTCAGCCTCTGCTACAAATTTAAATACAAGATTAAAATTCTTTCTACTGTAAGGCTTATTCCAAACTAATTCCATAGGCGTTCTTGTAACTTCAAAATCTGGTTTTGAAGATTAGCTATCTACACAAATCTCAAAGCGCTTAATCATGTCACCTGCCCTATAGTGGTTATCCTCCCATGTAACTGCAATGAAGAAAACCAAAAATCGTTGCAAATTACAGAAAAGTAACTGTCTCTACTACATGGGACACGGTAGGAAATACCATGTACCTCAAATATCAGTAGTAAAGCGCTACTGGAATAAGCTGTCCCACCTAGGAGTTCTCACTGAAAAAGTAATTTATATCAATGGTTTTCAAATTGTTGTGGTCCATGGACAATGGGTGTTTCATGAGTAAGTGATCCACACCTGGCCTGTGAAACCATGCTGAGTAGCAGACTAGTTCATGATAGTCTGCAGAGCTTCTCGCAGATCCGCAGTTTTATAACTGCTGTTCTGCACCATTGCGTCTTCGTGTTTTAAAAGATGATTATGTTTTCTCCAGGCAACAGAAGGCTTGCTAACATAAATACATAAAAACCTATTGAAAAAAGAAGGCAAACAACTGTTTTGGTGTGGTCAGAGAAAAAAAAAGTGGGAAATTAAGGCTAAACATTAAAGAATATTTTCTCTTGGTAAGGGTAATACTGGAATAAGCTGCCTGGGGAGACTGTAGACTCTCCACAACTGAAGTTTTTCATCACAGGGCTGGACAACATCTGTCAGGAATGATATAGGTTTAGTTGATCCTGACACTAGGGGAAAAAAAGAGACTAGGAAAGCTCTCATAACAGCCTACAGCTCTGTACATTTCTTTAGACAGTTTAAGAAAAAAACAAACACACAATTACCAACCAGCTGCTAAGTCTTTCTTTCAGATACTCTCCTTCCCTTTTCTATGGATGAGGATCTTCACCTGGGTTGAGACAATCCCAAACATGGATACAGGCTAGGCGATCAGTGGATTGAGAGTGGCCCTGCCAAGAAGGACTTGGGGGTACTGGTGGACGAAAAACTGAATATGATTCAACAGTGTGCTCTCACAGCCCAGAAAGCCAGCCATATCCTGGGCATGGACCTGTTGGAGTAAGTCCAGAAAAGGGCCACAAAAATGATCAGAGGGATGGAATACATCTTCTGTGACAGACTGAGACAGTTGGGGTTGTTGAGACTACAAAAGAGAAGGCTCCGGGGAGAATTTATAGCAGCCTTTCAGTACTTAAAGGGGACCTACAGGAAAGATGGGGCAGGACTCTTTCTCAAGGAGTGTGGTGATAGGATGAGGGGTAACTGAACAAGGATAGATTTAGAATAGATATTAGGAAGAAATTCTTTACTTTGAGGGTGGTGAGACCCTGGCCCAGGTTGCCCAGAGAAGCTGTGGATGCCCCATCCCTGGAAGTGTTCAAGGCCAAGCTGGATGGGGCTTTCAGCAACCTGATCTAGTGGAAGGTATTCCTGGCCATGGCAGGAGATTGGAACTACATGATCTTTAAGGTCCCTTCCAACCTAAACAACTCTATAACTCTATGATTTTACGATTCTGTTTCTTACCATTTTTGTGGTGCTGAGAATAGATAGAATTCAGCAAAATAAAGAAATTTGTCACATTTCAGAAGGATCCAGTATTTATTTGCTTCTGACATTTGCCTAGACTCCAAAGCCCATTAGTGTTAAATCAACCGCACTCATTTAATAACAGCAGTACTTCTTGCCAAATAATATTCTGTGAGGTTTTTTTTTCCTTTCTGTTGGAAGCAGGACACCCAAAACAAGCAGTGGAAGTTAGAGGCATTCACTACCCCTATCAAAGGAGAAAGATTAGTTGAAAGAAAGAATATTCCTATCTGCAGAGGGAAGATAACCTTCCACGGATATCCTGAGCATTTGCCTACCCCAGAAGAGAGCTTTCCCAAGCACTGCATGCACATCTTCCAGCCTTCATCCCCGTATCCGACTGTAGAACTGCAGGCAAAGCAGCCAGCACCAGATTTCTTTCCATGGTGAGTTAATTGAGGAGGAAAGAGCTCATTAGAGTTCACTTTCTGAACTCACATTCGTGAGGAGAGAGTTTCCAAGCAACTCTTTGTAAGCAGCCAGGCTCTGACAGCAATTACATTATAAGTTTTGACTGAGTAAACAGTAAGGAAGATTTCTGATGTGCCACAAATTTGGAACACCGAGATAAAACACACCACCTGAGAGGACTGAAGGGGAAACAGATGTAACAGAGAAGTAGCCTGCAGTAGTTTCCCTGATATGTGGTAAATGTATACCTACAGACACACACAAACACACGTATATATAAACACAATGTATAAATTTATTTAGACAAATATACATTTACATACATATCCATATGTACAACCATATATGTACATATTCATATATATGTATATATTCACTCATATTTATATACACACATCTACTCTGTGTGTGTGTGTGGGTGTGTGTAAAAATATATATACACATGTAGTTCATGATTCTTCTAGAGGTATTTTCCAGTAATGCTTCTTCCAGAAGGTAATTACTTTGCATTACATGATACTGATGTTTATTGATTGGTATATGCAGACTGGTAAAGCAGGGTGTGCTGTCCTTCACCTTGGGCATCCGCATAAACATAGACCTAGTTCTAGACATTATTCATCGTAGTTATGAGTTGCAGAGTCAAAAATGATTGATGATGGCACCAGCACGGAGGCTTACATACACAGTCTCACTCTATTTTTTCCACACACTATCAAAGAGAAGGAGATAGAGCTGGAAGTTGTGTAGGGGCCTATCAGGGCAGGCGGGACATAGCTACAGCCTTCAGCCCTCTGGGGCCAAGGTGGAGGCTGTAGGAAGCCCTGGGCTTTTTTCCACGAATCACAGCAACTGAAGATTGCTTCAGTTTGACCATGATACAGCTGAGTCTCAGCTGCAGCTCTGAAACTGTTGCGGGAAAAAAGTGAATTTCCTTGAACCTTGTGTCTGCTTGCACACGTCACACAGCCTGGGGCTTTCAGAGTGATTTTACGGAATTTACAATCCTCTACCATGGACCAGAACCCTGCTGTGATAGATACTGATTTCTCTGTACATTTTTACGTAGCATAATGCCAAGATGAGGACTCCGAAACATATGAAGCATATTTTGTCATCTGGATGTAAGTCTTCAGTTGTTACAACTTACACTGTCAGTTTTAAAGTTCAGACTGATTTGTGGTCTGAATGCTTACAGGTGAATACACTTAGAAGTGAATACATTTAGGAGGTACTAACACAATTTGCATAACGTTTGTAACTTGTTTCACAGGCTGTTTATTAACAATTATATAAAATACAAAAATTACAAAGGGTTTCCCATATATTGCACTCTAGGCTTCCTGGAGTGTATTCATAACGCACTATCCAGATGTATGCTACAATGATGTCATAGACAGGTCGTGATTTTAATAAGGCAGATGCATTACCAACGAGGGCTAAATATGGGAGTCTGTAACAAACAAATGAAAGAAAGGAAATTGGAAAGTCAAGAGCAGCAAGCTTTCCTGAAGCTAGGTGCACTTTAGGATCTAGTATCACGGTAAAAATATTCCATGCGGTAAACATAACTTTGACCCATGCCAGTTGCAGGACTGTCAATTCCAGACCAAGGATGAAAGGAAGCCCTTTGACTTTCCAGAAACTGAAAACAGTCTGGCTGTATCTGACTGACTAATTTTTGTCTGTTTCCATGGTTGCAAGAAGATAACATACCGCACTCTGTCGGATCATTTTTGGCAGAAGGGAAAATATCCATAGCAGTCCGTCTCCCTTCCCCTCCACAGACTGGAGGAATTAGGAAGGAAAATCCAGGCTTTACAAGGGGCCCATCTCCCCTCACACAGCAGTGTACTGAGGAGAGGACGTGCTTGCAGAACACACTTATCACAAGCACTGTTGTGTTTCATGAAGAGAGTGTGTGTACAGAAGTTTGTAACCAAGGATAAGGAGATAGCAGCCTGGTGTACCAGCCAAAGCACTTGAAGATGTAAAAGCACTGAGGATTGTACATAGGAGGGGAAGACTTGCCCAAGCTGGAAGACACCCGTTCTTATGGGAAGGGGAAGGGTAACAAGGCTAACACTCAAGTAAACGAGACAGCTGCTTTTGCTTACTGTTTGCATGGGAACCCACATTAGGTCGCTATGCAACCCTACCTACTGTCAAAAGGGCAGCACTTGACATCCTTACCTCATGAAGGTCAGGCTGAGGATTTAGTCCACACCCTTATCTCCCCACTTTCCCCCATTTATCATTATTGACATTCTCTCTCTGTGTTTCCATGGAGCTTCCATGACTGTGAAAAAGGCTGGGGGGAGAAGTGTAGGTTGTTTGAAACATTTTGCTAAATCAGATGTCAGATCATTTTTTTCCAGGCATTTTGCTTGCTGAAAGAGAAGAGACTTCACAAGGAGACTCATACACCATTCTCCAACTGGGAGAGGAGCTTGTGTCTTGCTGCTTGGAACCGGCAGACCACCAGGTAGGGTAGCTGCCCAGGGAGTCACCTCACTCTTTGGCTTCTTCAGGCCCATGGAGTGACAAATACCTTATTCCTGGGCCCTAACAGCATTTTGGGCTATGGCTTGTCTGCAAACTAGACTCGAGAAGAGAGAGAAAAACATCACAGTAGCAAATGTGACGCCCATCCACAAGAAGAGCCAGAAGGAAGATCTGGGGAACTACAGGACTGTCAGTCTGACCTCAGTGCCTGGGAAGGTTATGGAATAGATCATCCTGAGTGTCATTATGTGGCACATGTAGGACAACCAGGTGATCAGGCCCAGTCAGCACGGGTTCATGAAAGGCAGGTCCTGCTTTACAAACCTGATCTCCTTCTATGACAAGGTGACCCACTTAGTGGATGAGGGAAAGGCTGTG
>SAYO01024977.1:45920-57686 GCA_004023745.1 Recurvirostra avosetta
TGTTTGCATGTGGAAAACAATATTCCCATGTGCAAGGACTTCTGTATTATAAAGCTGCATTCCTTTCAGTTATACTTAACACAGGCCAAGATTTTTCAGAAGTACTTGCCAAAAGCTGGACTTCTAAACCCCTCTTTAGTTGCTGAAGTAATTGACTTTGATCTTCGCACACTGTCAAGATGCAGTAGCACCTAGCTCTGCAATCTCATAATCTCTGCAGGCCCTAAGCACAGTCTTTGAATCTTAATTTTAAGCACCTTTTTATTATTAAGAGCTGAAAGCAAAAGCACTACTCTTTGACATCCGGTTTACCATACCCTAAACTCTAAGGTTTGGTAGACAGAGTCATTTTCTTTTCCAGTTCCCATACAGAAAGCTGGGGAGCAGGTGGTCAGTTCAGTTCCTGGCATCTCTCAGCACCAGGTCCTGTTACAGTTAACTTTAAGAGGGTCAAATTTAAAGACAACTCAATAAAGACAAACAAATTTATCTTAGAAGTCCATCAAAGTTAATGCTTGGGAATTTTGAAAATAAGTCATCCTCTTGGGAGGGACTGGAGTTAAGTTAATGATCATGGCTAATCTATTTGAGTCAAGGCACTTCCACTACTCCTGGGGTTAAACAGATGATGTTCAAGAGGTTGTTGGAATCCCCTTTTATCTTCTGTCTGCAAAGCAATAAATCTTCTGATATACTCTTATAACACTCCAGGAAAAGAAGATCTGAGAATTAAGATTCCCTAAAACTTACACAGGGGATTTTTTCAGAGCTGAAAAATTATAGATTTGCTTCTCGGGTGATGCGACCACAGCCTGACAGTAAATCTTGCTATTCTGCATGGAAACGTCCAGGGAGCTTGAACAGCTGGGGAGGAAATGTCAGATAGTCTGGCATGCAGCACTTACAGTGACTCTTGCTCTCTGCTGACATGCTGTACTTCTTCTAGGGTTTCCCATCACAACTGTAATGACTTTTAAAGATACGAACAGTATCAGCAGACCAGACGCTGTATCCCTTCCTCATCCCCCAGACCCACATTTTGCATTGGTGACAACAAACCCATGGATATTCACCTGGGGTGAGCGATCAGTGCTCTCATGATGGCCCACTTCACTGGCACCACCAACACAAGCTTATGAAATTTGTTAGCAGAAGTTTGGACTTCATGAACCCTGCAGGTTTGGGAGTGACAGACTCTGCGTTTCCAGAAAAACAGAATTATAATTCAATTCTCCTGGACAATTCTTCAGACTTTGAAGCACCTTTAAAGCTTTATTTGCATTTGCAGCTTGTGTTGCATTACAACACCAGTAGCTATGGGAAATGAAGTGTCTGCACGTTACTGCCAGAAGACTGAAGAACATTGTGAGCTACATAGCTATCACCACAGCCATAGCTCAACTCTCACCCTCTTATTTCCTTAGCTAAACAACCCTGAGAAGACTCCTTGGTTATTCTGAAAACCTAACATGAAGGCTGCTGTATTGTAAATCTCAGATCACAAAGCCTTAATTATAATTTGTAAAGTAATAACTGGTGAGTAGGTAAGTCACAGAGGGAGTTCCTCACCTTCACATACCTCTGGCAGGAGGAATTCTCAATAGTTGCCTTTGCTGTAGCAAACTTGGCAGCTGCTATGGCTGAAATGGCATGTTGGCCCTTCATATTCAGTAGCAACAAAAACATTTTCCCTCAGCCTGATAGGCTTCCATGGCACAATCATTTTGAAATCAAAAAATAAGTCTCCAATCCACCCCGGTATTCTTAGGTATGGTCATTTACCGGTAATGTGCAAGTCTGGCATGGAATACTTTTTTGGAATCATTCTGATCTAAACTCTTGTCTTTCTTTACTTGAGTATTTCATTGTTGGCAAATGATTATAAACTTGTGTCCCAAGGAAGTTCATTTTCCTTTTCTCTTCTTTGGAAGTACGGCTATCTTGGTGAAAAAAAATCAATTGCATACAAGCCTGTGGCTTTCCGCTCAGTCCTCTACAGGGATTTTGACAGAAATGGTATTTACATGCAAGTTGATGTATTTGCTCTGTCAAATGTAGAGTGCAGTGACAAAGAATATAATGTCATAATGTGGAAGATGGAAGACAAAAATCTGCACCTGTACTTTCTTGAGAAGTATCAGGTTTACCTCAGTAGTGTCAAGATTAGACCTGGGTCTTTTTTACATTCACACTCTGAAGAATTCAGCCAATTAAACATGTTGTTTTATACAGCCACAGTTTTCCTATCTGACCTCTAGCTGCTGGCTCAGAAGGACGTTGAGTGTCCAGAGGGTCCTCTCTCACATCTGCCAGTCACATCTGGATGTCAAGATATCCCAAGGTATTTCAGATTAGACTCAGTGCCTATGTTCAGGCAGCCAAATCTCATTCCTGGCATCCAATAGATAGTCCCTAGTTATGGATGGATGGTTAAACACACTTTTATCTGTTCGCACACACAGACACACACACCCCTTATAACATTGCACACACTCCACTGCAGCTGACACTGCTCCGAGCCATTATAGGAGCTTCCAGACCGCTCATCCATTTGGGATTTGGTCTTTCCATTAAGTTAGTTTTTTCCTATTTTTTCCTTTGTATTACCTCAACACAATGAGGAATCCCGTCCTCTTGCTTACCATGTGTCATGCCATACAGATAAACAGAACATTTCGTTTGCCAGTGCTGTGCATTTTCCATAAGCACATAGAGACAAGCACCCAAACAGACAGTATCTGAGTGGCAGATAATCATCTTCCAAACACATAGACACTGTTTATTCTACGCATTACTCAGGAACTGTATGTTGTGCGTGCACACACATGCAATACCATGGAGGAAAATCTCGTTTATTCCTGTTTCAGGAACTGTCTCTTCTAAGTACATGTGTAAATCTGTTCTCAAAGATGCGCAAGTGATCACACTAGCAGAATGAGCAATTTCAAAATTCTTCCAACACCAGTCTGAAAGCCTGGAAAAATGGAAACCAGAAGATGTAACTTATCTTGAGATTACTTTTTTCCAGTTTACCCTTCTCCCATTATTTGTCTCTTGTGCATTTTTGCTTCAATCTTTATCATCTAACAAAAGGCAGTAAATGAGTTCTTCGGAAAAAAAGTCTTCAGAAATTTCAGGAAAGAAAATTATAAGTCCCATAACTCCTCACCTTCTTCTGAACGGTATCCGCTTTCCAATTTGATGGACTCCAGCTGGGAACTTGTTTGAACTTGAATAAAAGGGAAGGATTTTACCATCTCAGTGCAATTCAGTCACAGTTCTCCACTAAAGATCAGTCTTCCCAGTCCCATCACTAAAGGGGCTTTCCATGCAATTTTTTTCCAATGCGAGGAATTCCTTTGGCTCCAGCCTTAAGGGTCTCTTACTCAAGGTTATTTATTGCACACCCTGTGGGAGCTTCCAAACATTAACTGCTCAAACTTGGCAGAGAAGAATTGGTAGATTTTTCTCTGTCCCTATGGAAATTTCTACTGTATGAGCCCTTATTGTTGCAGAAGTTGCTCTCCTGGGAATCTCTGTCTCAGAGGAAATATGGGACAGCTGTGATTTGGCATGTGGTTTCCTTCCTTTTCAGAATTTTATTCATGGTTTATAAAACTTCCAACAGTACAGTTGCTCCTGAACAGAACTGGAGGAGATTGAAACCTTATTCTTGCAAGTGTATCTTGCAGGATTTCATAAGGAGTGCAGACGTTGGCTGCTTCTTTGATGCCATTTGAATCTGGTCATCTCCCATGTCTTCTAGGATACTGCTGACACTTTCTGACTGACTCTGAATATCAGTGGCTGTCACACAAGTTCAGTGGCCTAAAGAAATTTTTATTCAAGTGCGTGGCAGAAGAAACTTAGCCTAAGATCATATGCTTTGCAGAGCTGGTTGCCATTTTCTTTTAACCACATTGTCCACACTAGATGCTTTCAAAGGTTTAATGTCTCCCCTAAAAGATTGGAAGCCACAAAGCAGCCTGCATAGGAATAAACCTCTGATCTGTTTTTCAGTACTTCCAAATGAAACACTGGGATGTTTCTGATCCATCAGGAAGAGTCATAATTTCTAACTAGAAACTGATTACTCCACAAATTAAATGCTGACGTTTCCAACAATTTTCTTGACAGTTCTGCTTTTGTCACCTCTGTAGATTTGACAGCACACGCACATACAGCAATTAGTTGCAGTCATGCATTTTAAAAGGCACCACATGCTCTACATCTCAGTGTGTCATAAAGCTGGCCTCTACTTAATATTAACAAATAATACCAGTTATACTACACAGATATTATTTGGAATAGTATTTTTAAGTGTAATGACTTTTAACATGCATACATATATGTTAATAGCCTATATGTGCATATATATATGGATGCATGCAACTTACTTCTCCACTTCTGTGGTACATGGCACATGAAATAAGCAGCAGATGATACATTACACTTGATCCAGGTTCTGCAGCTCTCTGGATGAATGGGAGTAGGTGGCTCTGAGGGGCGTATAGCTTCATTATATCCCATCACTTAACTTGAAGGAGAGGGTTCAGCATGAAGATAAGGCTTTTAGATTACATTTATCAGTTCTCTTCAGATTTATTTCTGACATTTAAAGCAGAAAGTTCGATCAGTTTGAATTCTCATAAAAGACTAACACGTCGATGCTCAACTACATGAGAGTACATACTCCTAATGTCAAAATTAACTGATGTAATTCTTCATGCTTGGTTTGTTAGATCTCTCTGGGACTGAGAAATAACATAGTCTATAGTTATAAGATACTATGCACCTGAAGAAAATAGAAATAGATTATGAATTTAGGAATTAAGGTAACATGTGCATTTGTACTTCTTGGCCTAACTACTGTAGTATATTGAATCATATACAGATTATCAGGTTTCAGATAACGAGAGATGTTTTCTATTTATGCATTCAATCAGCAGATTTTTAAAAAGCAACTCCTGGACAGTACAGTGAATATAACTTGGTATTTGAAAAAAACTATTCAAAATTCATATTCTGTCAGCAATCTACATAAAAAGTCACTGTCATGAAAAAATGTTTCAACCAGAAGTGTTTAACAGCACTTAAAGCAACTCCAGAGTTCTCAGCTGTTAAAAGGTAAATCAGATTAGTTGCTCCATTAAAGTTTATAACTGAAAAGCAAAACTGGCAGGCTGTATTTGTGCAATTACAGATGAATAATAGCTACGCAGCCAGAAACAGTGCTGTCCTACACATCTTGATCATAAATATGGATGTACTTATAATGACCTATTCTCAAATGAATGCTTAAACCTCTTCCATCGCAGTTTGTTTAGCTGCACATAAAAGACTGGTACACAGTACAAAGACATCGTAACATTGTAAAATATGTAACACTGCAACCTCTAGGAAGTTGTCATCACTTTAATTGCCTATTTAGGAAAACATTTTTTAAGAACTGATGCATTTTGCGACCTTTCAGCACAGCTCTGATAAACCCTAGAGCTGTACAGTTCATCCCGCAAGTGCTGCCAGGAACATTAGGTGCGCGTTTCGTGGTTCCTGGACAAGATGACGCAGAGAAAGGTCCTGCTGTGATGAAGGAGGGAGGCCCTACTGAGAAGTGCCGAGTGCCCTCCACTCCCAATAAATTGCAGTCCTATTGGAGGTAAAAGGACCGGCACTGCTCTCCCTGATGTTAATGGAAGGGGGATTAGGAAAACCACCTGCAGCTGGCAGTTGAGAGCACAAACTGATATTTACCGATGGTGATTTGTCCGCTCTAAACATGCAACTGCCTGTTCAGCACCGCAAGCACAAGCTGAAGAAGGCAGATGTAGCATTAGATTTGAGCTGGTGTCAATTGGTTTATTCCCCTTGAATGGAGCCACACTGGAGGTGCACCAGAGAAGAATCTGCTTTTCTGAGCATCAAGAAATATTTCTCCAGCTACATCCATGTGGAATATTCTAACTAGGAGTATTACTCCTTTCTTACATTAAAACTATGTTAAATATATTAACTTTCTCAGACATCTTCAAAATTATCTGCTTTAATCATTTGTTACATCTTCATCTGGCACATGCTTTTCATTAGTTTTATTATTGTTAATCTGTCATTGTCCTTTGTTAAATAGGTTCCAACATGCTTCTCAGCGCAGTTTATGGCTCCAGCCGTCTGGGTTATGACAAATGCTTTATGGGATAACCCAGAAGCTTTTCTTCTAAACCCAGATTCCACTTTCTTTGCACCATTTGGAGTTGTCTCATGTGCAAGCCCAGATCTGCTATCACACAGCATCTCAGCGAGCTTTCTGTGGCTGGTTTTCTGGGAAAGCCGTGGATGGGCAGGAGTTCAGCCTCTGCACAGACATTGCATTTGGCTGACTGCATGTCCTGGCATGTCTGGGGTTACTTGGGTTTCCAGATCACAGCGGTCTTACGTGGTAGCGTCAGATGCCTAATTTTCAGTGTCAGGTTTGCAAGGTTCATAAGCACTGAGCCAAAGGCTGTGTTTTCTATTCAAAGGTAGCAGTGAATTTGGAGTTTCCAGAGTGAGGATCTTCAGAAAGACTCAGTTTACAAGGTAAGTTATGCTCAGCGTTTCTGGAAAATCACCCCCCTGGCAAAAGCAGAAGGCCCAAGTCAATGAGGTGCACTGTCCCTTCTCAGCCAGCGTTTCTCGCTTGGTGGCTGTGCTTTCACATGCATAGCAGAGAATAAACTTTGCCCTTACCTCTGTGAGAAAATAGGACCCAGACAACACAAACAGGAAAATAAAGGGCAGCAGTGCCCAGCTCTCCGTGAGCAGGACTCGGTGTACCCAGATAGATGTTCTGGAGCAGCAGGTGCTGCTGTGGGTTGACTCTAGGGCTTTGTGTCTCAGAGAGCTATTTAAGGCACCATTGTTATTACAAGGCAGAGAAGCTGCTGAAGCTACCAACACAAATATATCATTGCCCGCAAAATTCATTCCACAGCACTTTAATGAAGAGCAGGTTTTCCCCCTCAATTACTACATGATGATAATGACTCCCTGTGGTCCTGTCCACCAAATGACAGGGAGATAGTACTATGAATGGAAAAAAGCAGCAGGTTTCCATAATGCTTAACAGCTTGATCTGCCTTATTGTTATCCCATGGTCTGGAAATACCAGGAGGATCAGACATCATTTATGCATACTTATGCATTTTAAACATCCCTAGCCTTTAAGATTAGATTGTATCAGCCAGGCATGGGCTTGGCCAACCAGCTGGGCACATCCCCAACAGTAGGCTTGACTTACTGACTTTCCAACTAGTCTTATATATCAAGAAATATCTGCTCCCCAACTCATTGCTGCCTTTTTTGGTCCCACAGGGACAACATACACATGCACAGAGCAGCTTCTCCGCTCTTTTCTGTTTGGTATCTGAGCAGAATTTACAAAAGGAAAAGAAGATCTGTCACCACTGAGATAAATGTTAACATACAGAAAGTTACAAGTACGATCTTGTACTTATTCTTCTCCTTTCTCTCTCTTCACAGTTGAAAACTGGTGCTCGATGTTTCCACAACATTTTTTTTTCACTTCTGTAAGCAAGGTCTTCAAAAGATACAGGAGTTAAATTCTGCAGAAGATGAGAAACACCAGAAGACCTATTAATTCTGAACTTCTTAAGGCTGACCAAGGTTTTTCAAGATTCTGAAGTTTAGGGTTTTTTTTGTTAATTGTACTAAATTTTGAGATTAAAAATGTGCCTTTTCCCTCCTTTACATTTTCTTATATATATTTTTTTAAATCAATGCCTCTAGCAGCTGTTCTAGCAACTGTTCTTTTTTCTTACAGTCTCATTAAATGATCAACTTCACTTCCATTCTTTAACTCTGCTAAGCTAAAAGAAAGTTCTGTAAGACAGTTAAAACACTAGCAAACCTAAACAACTCATGGTTTTAGAGATTTGAACTAGATAGATGAGTATCTTTTTTAAGCCACCACATGCAGGAGAGGACAGTTGTCTTCTAAGAATGTGTATCTTGTTAGCTCACGTCTGAACCTCAGAAAAATGCAAGGAATATGTAGAAAGAGGACAAGAAATAATAGCACTGTGTTTTACACATTGTGATCAGGAGATCCTGTGCCTTCCAAATCAAGATATGCATGTGGCAGTTAGATCTGTTGTCTTTTGAGATGCAGATTGTAGAATTACAGGAAATCTTCACTGCCAGATTCTTACAAACTAGAAAATTCAGCTAATACTGGAACTGATGACTCCTTTGTGACACACTGTTCAACTTGTCAAAGGGAACCTCCATGCAAATAGTGTAACTATGCCCCAGAGGGCAAAGAAATTGATTTTACCCCTTCCAGATATCAAAGAAGAGGCCAGCATGATCCTTGCTGCACCAATAAGCTGAATATGAAGGTATGAAGGTCAATTGCCTCAGTGAGACACTGAATAGGCAGATGTTTGCAGTCAGCCAGAGTAGGGTTTGCTTCTTTTTTTTTTTCTGGCAATTAATGTGAGGTCGCAGAGACACCACAAAAAAGATAGCAAGATCATTGCTGAACGTGCAGTCACAGATGTAAAGAGCCCCAGGACAAGCTGAGTTCATGCCACCAGTACATTTTATACTGCAGAAATATCAGTCCTTCAGAAATTATGCAGATGTTAATGGCAGAGGGAAGGGGGGAGAGCAATAGCCAGAGGCAGTTTACCAGCAGAGCTATGAGCAGCTGCCCTTTACCTCCTTCCCACCTAGCAGCATCTTATTAAGCATTTAAGCCTGTCATCTCACCTCCACTCTCCACCAGTGCACTGCAGCATCCAGCACTGATAGCCCAGCTGCTTCAGCAGCAGCTCTATGGAGACACCCAGACCTAGCCAGCACTAAAACAATCTGCCAACTTGATCTTTACAAAGTTCCCTCCACCTAGGTGCCAGAAGTAAGAAACCATAGTCAGGCATTTTAACAGAAAAGTTTATTTAGTTCTGATAAATGATTTAAATGTGGTTAAAGCAGAAATGTTTTGATGGCATATGGCTATTGGAGACAGCACCAGTGTGGGCACCCACCTGCAACCTGCTCCAGGTGGTTGGTATGCCCTTTTGAAGGACAGATGATATGAGTTCTCAGGCATCAGAGTGGGGTCTTACAAATATTGGGGGAATGACCTCAGCTGTGGGTTTTTTCTCTCTGTTAAAATGAACCATGTTTTTTTTCTGGCCTGTGTTCAGCCACACAGCTTGGTTAACGCCAAGGAGCCACTCTGAGCCAGGAGACAAGCTTTATTGCTGAGATCCCTTGCATTTTTTTGGAAAGCTCAAATTGCACTGAGTGCAATGATGTGAACTTCAGTGTAGGTATCACAAAATTTTGATTCCAGAAACTCAGCAATCTCGTAAGCTGTCATAGTTGTATTATTGCCATGTGTAAGAGGAAATAAAAATTATAGAAGAAAGTACAAAAGAGATGGTATAAGGATCTGAAATGTAACCTGAAGGGTTACAAAACATTATTTGAGAGAGAACACTATTTACTAAAAGGTAAGTCAGATCCAAAAATATTCTCAAACATATGGCTTCAAATAATGTCTGAAGGTTCAAATTAGATACATTAGCACCCAAGTCACTTGGAAACAGGACTCCTAAACCACTCTGGCATTTGAAAGATATCACTCTAAGAATATTAGTAGAGATGCTGCAAAGCTGCTTCTATGCAAGTAGAAGGTAAAACCAACACCTCAAGAGTAAGATAGAAAGAACAAACACCCAATATAAAATGAGAAAATGCAGTATGCAGCACCTAATCACTAGATGGCTACTTCATAACTACAGTACTTTATGTTTCATTGAAAGAGCTGACACCCTGAGAAGGAGCATTAGGAAAAAACTCCTATGAGAACTAATTGCTAAAAGAGTCAATTGCTTTGAAGCTCCATCTCAGAATTAACTGGGGGGTTTCTTTGTATTCCAGAGAGTCTGTGGATTGTCTCGTCTTCTTTTGGGTACACAGCAATCCCAACCACCAGGGAAATGGGAAGCATTGAGTGTTCAACATCAGAACATCAGGGCACCCAAGAGCACTAATAAGTGGAACCTCATCACATCCCTCTAAGCTGTACAGTGGAGCTACTTGCATGCTCAAAATTAAGCATGTGTGTAAGTGTTTGTAGGACCGAGGCCAAAGGTTGCAACAGCAGCCAGGGGAATACCTGCCCAACCTCTTCAAGGCAAGGATATTTTGTTTGTAAAAGGATATTTTAACCTTCAGAGGCCATGGACTACGTAGTGGTAATGTGACCTTTAACTTCTCCAGATCAAATGTTTATACAGGTGCTCTCATTTCCTGAAAGAGGAGCAGAGGTTTGAATATTATACAAACACTATTAATTTAAATATTTTTCCCAGTTGCTGTTTCATGCCATTGAAAATAAATATATTTATCATTTTTACTCAGATCCATGCACATAGCATAAGATTTTGAAAATGCCTATGGTCATCTGGTAGAATTTATCAGGGTACATGTATAGGAAGACACCTTAGTTACTGTCTAGCTTGAATTCTAGAGATTATAACAATGAGAAATTTCACAGGGAAAAAGCTCCAAAATTTCCCCTAAGTGTTATGAGGTAATTCTAGTGCTGCAGTGGCTGCAGATGGACTGAAAGAAGACCAGAGGTCCTGGCGCTGGGATTCCTGTGGTTCCTAAGTCAGTTCTGAGACTGACACTAAGGGGGTTTCCTTGTCCCAGTTTGGTGGCAATGATAACAGTATGAAGCAGGATCATCAGCTTTTCATGAGAAATGTCTCAGCTACTAACATTTCTCAGTTGCTCCCTCTCTGCCTGCTTGGAGTTGATAAAAATGCTGTTTTCCACATCTCTTGGCAATGACCTGCTTTTCCAAGAGCTCAGGACAACCCAGTGTCCCAGCCAAGACTCTCCCTCTGGATCAGTACCACCATGGAGTGCTGTGTAAGGCTGTGCTGAGGGAGTGTTACTTGCTGCATTTGCTTTTCCTGCAGATCCATTTAGCTCAAGTCTGGAGAGCACACAGATACAAAAGCTCTGAAAAACGCTGTGCATGAATGGTTTCACATCCACCCACAAGCTCTGAGCCAATTAATTAATTAATGAGATGCGATTCTGGCTGCCACCTTGACAACTTTGGACCGTGTCTCAAACTCTCAAATAGGTGATTTAAAACAGATGCTTAGAAAAGCACCATGTGAATCATATAAGGCACGTTTGCTGTGCTTTGTTAGCCAGGTTGAAAGTTAAGGCAAGCAATCAGGTTGTGTTGAAAATGCAGACAAATCCAGTAGTGTGCTTTTCTCAGGTGATAAGTGAGAAATAAATGTCCTCCAGAAATTGCACTGCGGGAAATTTCTTCTATTTAATTTGAAATCTGGGTCAATTTCTGGAGTGTCTCATACCTCGAATAATGTGTTCAGTTTTGGGCCACTCACTACAAGAACGACATAGAGGTGCTGGAGCATGTCCAGAGAAGAACAATGAAGGGTCTAGAGCACAAGTCTTATGAGGAGCAGCTGAGGGAACGGGGTTGTTTAGCCTGGAGAAAAGGACACTCAGGGGAGACCTTATCTCTCTCTACAACTACCTGAAAGGAGGTTGTAGCGACGTGGGGGTCAGTCTCATCTCCTCAGTAACAAGCGACAGGACAAGAGGAAATGGCCTCAGGTTGCACCAGGGGAGGTTTAGATTAGATATTAAGAAAAATTTCTTCACCAAAAGGGTTGTCAAGCATTGGAACAGGCTGCCCAGGGAAGTGGT
>SAYO01024977.1:61861-80419 GCA_004023745.1 Recurvirostra avosetta
GTCTCATCTCCTGAGTAACAAGCAACAGGACAAGAGGAAATGGCCTCAAGTTGCACCAGGGGAGGTTTAGATTGGATATTAAGAAAAATTTCTTCACCAAAAAGGTTGTCAAGCACTGGAACACCTGCCCAGGGAAGTGGTGGAATCACCATCCCTGGAGGTATTTAAGAGAGTAGAAGTGGTGCTCAGGGACATGGTTTAGTGGTGGACTTGGCAGTGTTAGTTTTACGGTTGGACTCGAAGATGTTAAGGGTCTTTTCCAACCTAAATGATTCTATGATTCTGTATGCATGTAGAAATATGTGTATATATCAATAGAACTTGTAAGATAAAGAGACAGTGCTCTCATATTTTTATACATAAGCAAGCCCTGGATGGACTGTGCAGTTATCTTAAAGCCAGCCAGGAAGTAAATAACAGAAAAGTAAAACTCCTTCTAGTTTCATAGCATTGGAACATGCTGAACTTAATGGAGGTTCAGAAGGAACATAGGATTCTAGTTTCTTATTTCCAGCTCCTTATAAAATGACGTCTACTGAAACCTTCTCTATGATTGCAACCAAGACTGTTGCAGAATGCCTTTTTGGTACTTAAATATTTCTAGCATTGTCTATTTGGTTAATGGGAAGCCAATGCTGAAGTTTTCTCCAGGAGACAGAAAAGACTGTGATTTCTGATTTCATGGTCGTTTTACAAACAGTATATCCTTTCTCTCAACACAAGCGAAGTGAAGGCACTTGAGAAATTATTCAGACAGCTCTCCCTGCCCTTCTTATTCAGGCAGAGTTGGAGCTTGTCATCAGGCTGTATGTACTGAAGGTCTCGTGCTGCTCATCGTGTCATGATGGACTTCTTATTTTCACGGTTTTCCAAAAGTTGCAGTGTCCTAACATTACATTAATGCGGCTTTCTGGAGGCTGTTTATTCACTAACAGCATGAGCCAAGCCCCATGAAAATCAATGATTTTCACAGAGCAGGGGGTCAGTCTGTAAGTGCACTATGATATAGAGAAGAGCATTAAAAATAATTTGAGACAAGTCACTTCAAATGAAAGATCTCTCTAACTGAAGACCACCTCCATGCAGAAAAATCAGCAGGCAAATTCTGCTCTCCCTTAGAAAAATAGTCAAAAAAGGGAAATGTGAATTTTGAATGAGACACCTAAAGTTTACCTTAATATTCCCCAAGGAACAAAAAGGGGTTTTTACAGATGTATTTGGGGATGTAAAATCAGCCTTGACTGGGGAAGCACTCCATTCACAGATACTGCAACTGTGATGCTATTTTGAAATGTGACTGTTTGTGGTGGACTTCCTCTCTTCTCTCTGCAGAGCATTTCAGGTTGCTTTTTGAACTTTCTGAGTGAATTCCAGAAGTATTTCATAATGCCCAGGATCCTGGAAATTTATTTATTTAGTGTCTTAGTAGATGTGTGATTTTTGTGGGAAGATTATAAACTTTGGTTTGAGACATGCTTTGTTTCTCTAGCTTGTTTCTGACATCCTTAGAGCTGGATCTTTTTGTGTCCTTGGTTTTTAGAAACTGGTTTGTGACTTCAGATCTCTTCTTAACTGCATACTTTTTTTGTGTACAGAGTGACAGAGTCAGAGCTCCACAAGCACAACATGTTTTGCCAAAACACAAGCCAAACCAGACCTTCCAGAGGTACTAAAATCAATAATGAAAGTTTTGTTATCCGTACAAATAAAAAAACAGAATTAAAAATAAGGGAAGAAAAACAAGAAACGGTGTAGTAGTATGGCTAGAGATTGTGACGAAGATAATCTTAGCAGCCCTGGGAAATAAAATGAAACTTTGCATCAATATTTCAACATGATTGATGATACAGAGTGTGATAAAAAAGTCAGAATGACTAACCAGAGCACATGGATGGAAAAGGAAAGTACCATATCAAGGATGGACACTAACTTCAAACATATTGATTGGGTGTGGAGAGGGCCAATAGTCTCCACGGAGAAACACGGGAAAATTATCACACAAAATACAAGTCCAACATCAAGGATATTTAACAGATTCATTAAATCAGGTACACTGAAATATCAGTGGAGAGTAGGAAACCTCTTGCCAGTGTTAAAAAATAGAAATACGATCTAAACAGCTATAGATTTGCTACTCTTACTTCAACAGTATGTCACACTTATAGGAGGCAAAATATGAAGAAAAGGTAGCTAAGTGACTGAAAGGATGAAATTCAACATGTTTCTATGAAAGGTTGAATGTAAAAAACAAATCTGAAATTTTTCTTCAGTAAAATAGTTGAAAATACAGATATTGTTAATTCAGACGACAAATGTATACATTACTATGTAGGGAACATTAATTCAAATAAGGAGATTAATAAAAGATTTTCAAGCTGAAGATGACTGCTAAAACATGGGTTGTTCTGGAAAGGAATGTTTTTAGTGGTATTCTTGAAGGACCAGCTTTGAACATGTTGGATCAGCTCCATATGTAAAATAATTGAGCGGATGCTAACAAAATTTCCCATAGACACAAAGCTTGGAATCTATCTTCAATACAGAGGGTGCCTAGAATATATCACTGGATACACTTGTGTCCTAGACTCAGAGAAATTTGAGAATGCATAGATGTTGTTGCAAGGTCATGTCTGTAGTCCACTACCTGACACTGATATCATAATCTAGAGGGATTATGAGTGAAAATGGTACGAAAGAGATCCTGGTGTTCTGGTAAGTCCTAAGAAAACTATGCAGTATCAAAATAACATGGCCTTTATAAAATGCAATAGTCAGAGAAATGCAAAAGTGGAAGAAAAATGCAGTAGTCTACAACAGATGAGGCATTACCATTAGGTTCAGAGAATCATTAATAACATTGTATATGGCATTGGTGAGACCTTAAATGGAGTTCTCTGCTCAGATAAACACATCTGTTTTCAGAAAAGATGAGTTCACATTAACATACTGAAGCACATGGAGAACCTTTCATGTTTACCTTCATCAAATGCAGGCTTAGAAATATGTGACAGTTCCTTGTAAAAATATCACAGAGAATAAATCAAAAAAATAAACTTGTTTAGAGTAAACATCAGTGGTGGCAGAATATCAAATTATTATGAACTGTCCATGAATACAATGGGGAAAGCATTGGAAAAAACTGCCTAGGGGACACATAAGGGTCTGAAACTACATTTAACCAAGAAAATAAGAACAGGAGTGATGTTCTTTGATGATCGCAGGGTTTCTTCCCAGGTTCCATGTTTTCACCCAGACTGCACATGGAAGACACAAAAGCTATTTAATCTAGTTTTAAAGGAGGTTGGCTGTGATCAGGCTAACACCAGTATGAACCATTCCTGAGAATGCTTCAGTAAACAAATCATCCAACAAAAAGTGGGGAAACTTGTCATTTGTTTAAGAAACAGTATTAGGCTTTTTCCTCCTTCTATAACTTGAAATAAGAATGATTCACCTTCCAGGAGGATAAAGTTTTGGATGATGATCCCATTCCGTTCAACCTACTTATATATAAAGTAATTCACAACTCACTGGCGTTATGCTGACTCTTTGTTCCCACTGTCTTCCTCCATCAAATTCCTAAATACCTGCATTTCCCCTTACTTTAATCGCAGGTATAACACCAGAGTTAATACCCCACTGCTGTAGAGTGATATCATTCTCTGTGAACAAGAGATTGTGGCAAGGAAAATAACTTGCCTGAAGTAGCAAAGCAAATCTACAAAACTCATGTATTACTACAGGCCATGAGCTGTAGGTCAAAGCATGGTAAAGCAAGTTTAAGAAGGGTAAAGAGCAGCTGCTGGTTGGATCTCATCCAAAAGAAGTATGTCTTCATGTGCTTTCACTACCACAGATGGAGAATTTGTCCTGACTGGAAAAAGAAACACCAGTAGAGCTGAGGGGGTTGTGGGTCAGCCCTAACCCTTGTACACCAGGGCTGGTTGGGCTTTGACACTTCACCTCCATGACAATGGTGGCAAAGACTGATCCTGCGCTGCAGAAGGAACCAAGGAAAATTAAGAGCAAATGAGCCTGGTCTGGTAACAGTCAAGTAAAGCAGCCTGAGGAATATTCAGCAGGGATTGTACCACTTTATCAGGACTGACTGTATCACTCAGAAACAGGGAATAGGAAACCATCCAACCAGCACTCTTACACTGGCTCTTCCTGTGCCTTTGGAAACTTTACAAAAACCCAGCAAGAAGTTCCTAGTTCAAAGTGCTGTCCTTCTTGGATACCCAAAATTTCATGTGCAGGTTTCCTACTCACACCCCTGGATGCAGGCAGGGAGGGCAGTTTCATCTGCTTAGACCCTTCCAAAATGGGAGCCATCACTGATGTTTACCACCTTCCTCAATGCCTCTGCCCCCTTCTTGGGCAGGGGCATCACCGGACTCATGACAGAGTCCATCTTCTGTGGGGTGAGCCCAGTCCCCTGGCACCTCCAGTGCTTTCTGGCAGAGCCACCACAGGACATCTTCATGCCAGAAGACTCCACTTTGGCTTCTCTTTCATGACCTGGAGTTATCCTGTGTCCCTGGGAAGGTCCCCAGGAGCTGTAGAGCCTGGTCTCTGTGTGTTGCTGTTGCAGCACTGAACACAGCCATCACTGGTTCCCCAAGCCCCTTCTGCAAACTTTGGGTGAGAGGAACCACTCCCAGGGGACTCTGCCTGCCTCCTTCATCACCTCACACCCAGTGATACCCATCCCCTCCCGACCCTTTCAGAGTCACTCCCATTTGCCCTGACAAAGGTCGTTAACAGTGCCAAAGAATCATTCAATTGCTTTCTATTTTCCCTTTTTTTTTTCTTTTTCTTTTTCATTTTAAACTGGGAGCAGTTCATGCCTGCAGTTGGCAGGGACAAAGGGGAACGCAGAAGGGCGGGAAGAGGAGAGGGTCGGGAACATCTGTTTCACATTTAACCTGGAACTGAACTTTTTCATCATGCTTCTCCAGCCTCGCTTGTATATTGATTCAATTACTAGGCTCTGCTAGTGGAAGAGATTTATATTAAAGCCTCATACAAAGCTATTGTGTTTTGTCACACAACAGTACTGAATCAATTACAAACGTGCTCAACATGATCCCACTCAGCTGTAAGCGTTCGCCCGGGGAGAAGCTGTCCAACCAAGATGCCGTCTGGGCATTAGCTGATCTCCAGGAAGGTGTGACACAGCTAGTTGGCACTTGCTAGCAGGACAATCTGCCCTCGGCATGTCACCATCACTGTCCCCCGGGCGCTGCCTTTCTCAACTCTTCCTCATTAAAGGTTTGCACGGGGTGAAGAAACGAGGCCAGACACACACACACACACAAGCCCTGGGCTCCGGGCTCAGCAGCTGCCTGCGGGTAAAGGTCCCACAAATGTGCAAAGCAGCAGCAGTGCTGGCCCTGGGCTGGTGTGACATGACCCTGCGCAGGGAGAAGCCGGTCAGCGCAATCACAGCAAGAAAATGGGAAAAGGCACTCGGGGCTGGGCGGTACTAGGGGAGGAGAGGGGCAGAAAAAATGGGGTCCACAGCCCTCCAAGTCCCTTTTCCCCTAATAAACTGGCTTCCAAATAGGGACGCAAAACAGCAACTGCTCTTTGCAGAACATGTCCCTTACAGAAAGGCAATCTGCTGCTTACGCCAGAGGCCAGCCTTGGCCACTGACTCGCCATGTAATCACAGCCAAAACTTCACAAAACAATATTTCAAATATGGCTGATAATTTTGGATGCTGCCAGACTTTCCAGGCCCTCAACACAAGCTTTCTGTAGAAAACCACCAGAACTGGAGATACCATGATTTAAAGAGCTTCATTAAAGTGTTTAAACCTACAAATTCCTTTTGCAAAACACTCAGGGAACCATACAATACCTTATAAATTGCATTATTTTATATATAAAATAGCAATTGATAAATTTAGCACGTAGAAAGCTTCCAAACTGCTCAGTAAACCCTGCACTGAAAGCACTGAGGACCCCCAAAACAGGTTGCTGTAGCTGTGTCAGACGTGCGGATGCTCTGCAGTTACCCAAATGGTTTGTACCTATTTCTCTGCACAAACAGCATTTGCTGCATCTCAACACCTGTCTTTCGAAATCTTCCTGATGGTGCTAGAACCAGGAACCAGTTCCTCTCGCAGAGTCCATGTGTGCCCCGTTCCCCAGTACAGGCAGCTGCCTGGGCAGGCAGTACCTCCTTCCATGCAGGCTGTAAGGCAGAACCGGGGCTGTTTGCGAGGTCTCTTGCAACAGGGACTGCTTTGAACCTTGTGTTTCATAAGTAAGCACACCCTGAGAGGGCCCTTGAAGTATTAATGTATGTCAGTATTAATACTAATGATACTATATCTGACCAAAGTAGACTCTTCAGTTGAGTTCAAATAGTCCATTTAACAGCCTTATCATTTTTTATGTTCAATAGAGAGCCTGAAAGGCAAGAGCAAAGTCAGGGTTATCCAAGATGAATTTGCCTTTTGTCAGACTGATTCACCACTCCCTCCTGCCTCAGTTTCTGTGTTCCTGCAGTGGAGATGGTGTCTGTCAGGAAACAGAGCAAATCTCCTATCGCACAAACTGACAGTGTGAAGCAGGCACCCATGGGCTTAGCCTCCATACAGACCTGACTCATAGCTCCTCAGCAGAACTTTGTCCTGTGGGTAAAATATAATAGGACCCTGTACCCTTGGAAAGGGTGGAAAATATCAGAACAGATGGAGCCTTTAGTACCCAGAGATTCCGAGCTAAAACTAGCAAGGCTTTTTCAAAGCCGGACCATAACTAGCTGTGATTAGAGCTCTTACAATGAGCTTTAGCTAATTTTGAGCTTTTTGGAGATCCTTTTATACGAGCGATGTGCAAAGAATGGCAGCAGCTGTGTGCCGCCCTGTGTGCGCTGCAAGCCAGCCGGATGCAAGCCAGCTGCAGCCCAGAGCCTTATAGACATATTATCGTAATGCTGGCTCCAACTTATTATACCTTATTTCTCAGCAGGGCTTTATTGCTTCAGGTTGAGCATCCTGTTAATGTGGCTATTCAGCTTCCTGCTCTGTCACCAGCTGGCAGAGAGCATGGGCAAAACAGGCACTCTGCTGAGAATGTTGGACTGGATGTGCGTACCCCCGAGGTCCCCACCTGCAGAGGTGTCCCCGTGGCACACCTGAGATCCAAGGGCAGCTCGTAGCCCCATGCATTAGCAATAAACAGGAAACGCTGGCAAACATGCTGAAGTAGCTTGTGCAGCTACCAGTGAAGCCTGCACCACCACAGGCTTATACATGGTCTGCAGTTTACTGAGTTAAATCTAGCTCTGGTACCTCTGCCCTTCTGAGCACAAATAAACACCACTGGATCATGGTTACCCTCTAAAAGGATTTCTGTCTTCATCCATGACACAAATGGAGCAGCATAGTCATCCTTGAAGGTGAGTTTCTTGCCATCAAATGTGCAGAGCATTCCCATGACGGAGAAATGAACATTTCTTCAAAACACAGGGAAATATGGCCCAGGGTGGAGCATCCTCATCTGGCCTGCCATGGTAGGAGTGTGAAAGGCAGGAATAGCAGAAACGGGACTTCTGAGTTCAGGATTTCTGACAAACAGTTCTGAAGCTACTCAAAGGAGCCATACCAATGTTTTGTCCACTTCTATAACCAATGTCTGTGAGTTTATTTTTCGCTACTTTCTGTACATCTGTTTAAAATAAAGAGCCTTTGTTGGAAAACCATGTGTCATAAGTTGACATCTTAACACCACGGAAACCACCCCTGTTCAAGTCAAATAATTTCCAAAGTTTATACCCCTAGAAAAAGATGAGAGAAATACGATAAGGGAAATCTGTTCTGATTAATTGAAGATTGATTAACCGAAGATTGATTAACCTTGGTTGCAAGGTATCAACGCTCCACCAATTTGTAGTTTTGCATTAAAACTTGATTAGTGCTGGTCATTTTCTTTTCTACCTGAGTCATCTGGTTCTACTGTACAAGAAATGTGAATTTACTAATGAATTATCTCACATTTCCTGTGTCAAAATAAAATTTTGCAATGGACATTTTAAACTAATTAGAGCTGGCGGCAGAAATCTCCCAATTCTTGAGAGCAGACAGCAGCTTTCTTATAACTGGGTAGTTCCATGAAAATATTATCTCAGTGCCATGGTCTGCTGTAAAGAAAAACAAGTTTTAAGAATTATTAAGGAAAAGCAAACCAGAAACCATCACTCTGCCACAGTGTGCATTTATGCATCTGTGTCCTGAAAGTTGTGGCATCCCAGCCACAGAAAGATAAAATAGATTGGAAAAGGTTAAAAAAATGATAACAAAGATAGTAAAAGGCATTCAAGCTGCACAGGCCAGCTTCTGTTCAAACAGTGCCTAAGAGAAATAACAGTCTTCATCCTGGAGAAAGATAGCCAGAAGGGGATTTGATGGGATCCTACAAAATCAAGGAAAGGATGAATGCAGATTGAATACACACCACCTGCTGAATCCACACCAGCCACAGAGAATAAAAAAATGAAATTATCTGGAAGCAGGGTCAAGACAAAATGAAGAACACTTTTCCTCGCACCAGAAGCTGTTTAATCTCCGGAGCTCCTCACCATGGGTGTCACAGGTGCCAAAAGATCACACATCTTCACAAGGAGAATGGAGAGATTCATAATCTATCAAAGGCAAATAAATATACAGATGGTGCCTCTGGCTTGGCAGGACGATGACCTGTAAATTGCTGAAGACTGGAAGGACATTTGAGAAAATATATCTTGATTTTTGCAGCATTTTGTATAGTTTCCTAGCTGTGTCCATTTGGCACCATCCAAGACAGAATACTGGGCTAGACTACTGTTTGCTCTGGTCCAGCATATCTGGTTTTATGTCTTTATATTGAGCCTGAATCACAAGTTAAGTTGGTACTGTTCATCTGAGGGAACATCTGTGAGAATCTATACCCAGAGCTACCACTGAGTGCAGAAACCAGGCAGCCGCAACAGCAAGGCTGAGCTAAGAGATCCTGCTGCTCACATATCACTCTCACGGGATGGTGAACGTGGCAGCTCAAACCAGCTCTTGCCTGCAGGATGTCTGAATCATTGCCCAGTGCACAGGATAGATGTACCCATACTTCACCCTACATTGCTCTTCAAGTAAGCAAGAGCTCCCCAGATATTTTTCGGACTCTAAATGGCCAATCATACAAACTGCCTAAATGCTATTTTACTCCCTGGTTCTCTTTTGCAGTGAACCACCTAGAAAAAAAACATGTGACTTGTAGATCTGGAGATAGTTGAAACTCAGGACCCCTCCGAATTGAGGCCTATGATGGATGATGGCTAAGGTTGCAGCAGGTTCATTTCCCTGTGCCTCACAAAGTCCTGCAGTGCTCTTCAGCTGTCTGTGCACCTTCATGTCACATCCCAGGGCATGCAGAGCAACCCCCCCTTTACATCCCATACCATATTTCTGGCAAGCTGCAGCACAGCTCTCATGGAAACTTCACACTGGGGAAGAGGGTGGGGGGGAATAAGTAAAAGCATAATTTTTTCTTCGGTGACACCACGTGGAGCCTACGGGAGACCCAGAGTCGAATGCAAAGCAGAGGGGATGGTACCCTGGTGGAATCTAATGACCTGAGCAATCTGAGCACAAGCAGCTTGTCCTGAGGATCGGGGATCTTGTCCTGGAGGAGAAGTATTTAGTAGAATTTATGTAGGTGATATTTCCACTGTGTGGTAGATTGACCCTTGCTGGATGCCATGTGCCCACCAAAGCCATTCTATCACTCCCCTCCTCAACTGGACAGGGGAGAGAAAATACACAAAAAGGCTCGTGGGTCGAGATAAGGACAGGGAAACATCATTCATTAATGACATCACAGCCAAAAGAGACTTGAATTGGGGGAAAAAAACCATGAATTTAATTTATTTCCAACTAAATCAGAGTAGGATCATGAGAAATAAAACCAAATCTTAAAAACACCTCCCCCCAACCCATCCCTTCTTCCCAGGCTGAACGTCACTCTCAATTTCTCTACCTCTTCCCCGCCAGTGATGCGGGCACCCGTGACACCCATGGTGAGGAGCTCCAGCTCTGATATGTCCTCTGATAGCGTAAAAATTATCAGAGAAGTTAAAGGCAGTCCTGACTATAGGAGACTGCACAGCAATTCTATAAATCATGATGCGGAACATTAGAGGCAAAGGCCTGACAGAGCCCAGACAGCCCATCAGGAAACACAAGCCAGTTTCAGAAGCCAACGCTGCAGAGGTAAAGGTCACAGGCACCACCCAGGCAGCCACCACCTTACCCCTCAGCGTCGAGGTACTCTTTTACACTTGGGTCAGATGCAGGGAAAGGGGAGAGGGAAAACGTTATGCGTGTTGCAGGGCTGAACTCATGTCTTCAAGGTTTGTCAGGGTGCTTTCGCCAATAGGTCACCACACCCTCCCCACATGAAAGAACAGCACTGAAAGCAATGCCAATAACTTTTGGCCCCGGGCTGATGTAGCATTTTGCTCTTTCTCTGATGTGATGTGAATAAGCAAAGGAGGTGTTGAACTGAAGTGCCTCGGACACTGCAGCACGAAGCATAACAAGGCTCCCTTTTCTGTGTGTTACGATGTGCTCTGACATGTGGTACTGAATGTACTTGATTATTGCCTAAATTCTGTTAATTTCTGGGAACTGGTAAGGAAGCAGACTTCCAACTAAGATCCTTATCCTTATATACCTCCTGGAGCCGGCCACTTCAGTAACATTTTTCAGAAATACAGTAATGAAGGAGCTCCTTATATGAGCCCCTGGACTGCCCCCACTCTTTTCCCTCACCTCTTACTTGTTTCCAATAAAATCCCTACCTGGGGAGAGTGAAAAGAGACGGAAAAAAGAGAAAGACAAGAGGTGAACAGATTTCCCGGGCTGAATCCCACTTACTGTGGCTGCCCACTATGGTCTGGAGCGGACAATCCCAAGCTGTGCTCTGCTGGTTAGTTCATAGCTGTGCCAAAGAGCTACAGAGGCAGGCAAAGACCACCCTCAAGGCATCAACGCCATCTGGAAATACTGGTGTGGGCCACCTTAACCAGGTCTCACAGGTCTCAGTGTAAAGTTGATAAGCTACTGCTGGGCTGGGCTGGCAGTCTGCCTTACATCCAGGTGTCTGTGGCCGTTCCTGGACCAGCTGCATGAGCCTGTGCTCAAGACAGCTCTGGAGACCTACAGGTGCGTTGTCTCTTCAGCAGAAGAGTCGAGGATGGGCCTCCAGGGTCAACCTGGTGTCTGAGGCATATCACCATCTCAGCTCCCTTTATCTCTTTGTGCTTTGTTTTGTGCCCAAACCTCCGCGTGGCATTCCTCATGGAAGCTGTGCAAGAGAGATGCCATACTACAGACAGAAGAAATAATTTCTGATGAGATAATTAAGCAAGGGGTCATAATGTGCTTTAATGGGTAAACATAGAGCTGTTTGCATCTCCCAGAGACTGAACACTGAACAATTAAACCCACTAGCTCAGGGACACGAGATCTCTGTAGATATCCTGATTCCGGTAATACTAGAAGACTTTTTGTCCTTCTAGATAATCCTAGAGGCATTTTGTCCTTCTGGACTCCCTCTTAGCTCTTCACAGACTTTCCGAAAGATCTTAGACCTCAGAACTCCAAGAAGAAGGAAGCAGAAAAGTTATCACTGGTAAGAGCTGAAAACAAGACTGAAGAGAGATGTCTGCCACCTTTGTTCTCTACTCCAGTGGATGTCACTGCCTCTGAAAACAAGTGGTGGAAACTAGAAAACTGAGAGGGACTTAATTTTTGTGGAAGAATGGTTTCTGCTCCAATCTCCTTTCCCATGTTGGTCCTCATTTTTTGTATCCCGCTGGCAGTGGTCTCCTGCTCCATGTCCTCATTCTTGGAGTTTCCAGCCTCCTGCCCTTTCCCTGCCAGACACAAGAGACCCAAAGTAAGTACGTAAGTCCACTGAATTAATAAGGGAAGCGACTGGACCTAGCAAGACAGGCACCTGTCACATTGGTGGCATCCGTGGGACTCACTCCACTCCCCGTCAAGCACCGCTGCGTGCTCAGACCATGAGGTGTTTAAGGCAGGGATTATGTCTTCTGAAGTTTGCACAGAAGTGCTGACTGTGGCCTTTGGGCAGTGTGAACATTAAATAAGAGCCTTGTACTAGAAAAAATTCCCACCTGGAAAGGTTCAAAGAAAAGCCTCCTTGTACAAGTGAAATTCCTGCTTGGTGCATAGGCTGTTTATTTAACAGAGCTTGGCAACTGAAGCAAATCGCTGTGCAAGAACAAGCAGAGACTTCCCATTGCTCTCCACCTGCCCTCCCACAGCCGGATCCACTAACACGTGCCTGCTGTTTTACCAGCCTGGGATAGGTGACGAGATGGGGCCTTTTCTGCACACAGAGGTGATCCTGCAGCTTTCAGAATCTTGAAGTATCAGCCCTGAGGAGAAACCAATGAAAATATTAATGCAATGGACCAACATCTGTTGTTCAAACCATATGTGATGCATTACAATTTCCAACAAAGACTGATACAAGTACATGCTGCAATAAAAATTTTCGCATTAATTATTTTCAAAGATCAAGTGGAAAAATAATTTGTTCTACTACACTTTCATTTCTATGGGCTGCTGACAGCAATGCATTTGTTCTAACCAGTCTTGTGTGAGAGTCATAAAGAAGAATTGAAGGAGGAAGGAATGGATTGTCTCACTGAACTCACAGTAATCAAAACTTAAGCAAAAATCATTCACTCTTTCCTGTTTCTCTTACCCCTCCCAGTACTGGCCGTACATATCACATATTAAAGGGACTCAGTTTACATGGTTGCATTTGTGCACAGACACTACACCTACTACATAAAAGCAATGCTTGAAAAAAAAGCGGTACTGTATTTTAAGCCTTCTGTGATGACTGTCTTCTTGTGTCTCTGAAGTTCTGGTTTCACCATGTGCAAAATGGGATACATGCCCTCTTACTGCAAATTGCTTTGAGATGTGTGGATGAAAAGTGCTATATATGTACTCCTGACTATGGGCAGTTTATTTGTTCCCCTAATAACCAGTCTCCTCAATGAAGAGATTTTTATTAAGATCAACAGGAGAGCAGGGGGGGAAAAAAAGCATTTAAATTGGGGTAGGATTTTTAAAAGTGAAATTAGTCCATGCCCATGTAATATAACATCTAGGAAAAGAAACATTATTTCAACAGGTGCATTTTATATGTCACATGCACGTGCACTTTCACTGCTTGAAGCCCCTCTAGTGAAATTCACCTGGGCAGCAAATGAGCCTGTAAAGTTACATTATTAATTTTCAGGCTAGCATTCCCATTTAGATAATCAGCGTCATGCCTTAGTAATTTACTCAACGAAGCCAATTCAGCAAAATTGCCCTTTTTACAGCATATGTACCCCATATGTGGAGGCTGGATGTATCCTTTCATTCCAGCGTAGTAAGTAAGAACATGTTGTCAAGATGATGTAAATGCAAGGCTTACACTAATCAGCCATGATGCACCAACTAAGGATTTGACTAGAAGCTGAGCGCTCTTTTTATATTTATATGTCATATTTCTGCACATGTTAGAGCCCATGCAATAAAGCAACATGGTGCTTATGATCAGACATGGTGCAAGTTGGACTGCCTGTGCAGGTTTCCCGTACCACTGTCAAAGGAGAATCTGTACTGTGCTTTCACTGCCTAGGCACATCTGGGCTGACGTACAGCGGAGGAAGAGTGAGGAAGATCTGGGACAGATCAGGGATCCTGCAGGACAGGAACTCAGAGCAATTCTATCAGCTTCTATTCGACTCATTTGGGGGAAATCAGTCACAAGCAGGACCCACAGAATGGAAGGTGGCTAAAACAGGTAGAAGTACTTAATGTGTCCTAAAAAACATATAGCTGTATATGCAACATATTGTGTTTGATATTTAGCCAGGGACTGAGCAAGCCATGGTGGCCATGGGTTACAAGCCTGTAGTCTGCTCTTCAGACCCTCAGACCTCCTTCTGACTTAACTTCAGTCATTTAAATGTAGATACACAGATAAAGCAACCCTCTGAATGTCCTTCACACCGCGTGGTTGTAGAGAAATGCAGTCAGAGTGAGATGCATCCAGCTTATTTCAGACATTTGTCTTCTGATGGGAAGTCTGTAGCAGAAATTTAGAGTACATAACAAACTTTTAGATGGATGAAATTAGTCAGGATGAAACACACGCTGAGTTGTATCCACTGGGAAAAGTCTTGATATCAGCGTGACTTCACCTGAGTACAAATTTCCAGTCATGCAGAACGAGGGGCAGATGGGGCTGCAGTACAGGCAAAACTTCAGTGGTGCTTGTTCAGTGGAAAGTGAGAACCAAATTCAGCCCAGATGAATGATGAATATCATGAAACAGAATACTCATTTGAAATTTCATCAAAGACATTATAGTGGAGAATCACCTTAACTATTAGTGACTATATTCAAGGCTCGTGGAAATTTCTGAAAAAATTTCAGTGTCTCATTTGCTAATTGCGTTTCACTGAAATGAGTATCTCATAGGGGAAAGCACCGTCTGATCCCAGAAGGAAAAAAAAGATGAACTTGGTATAATCTATTTTGTGCAAATTAAACAATGTGGAAAACGGAATCTCCAGGGACAGCCTGTGTGAAAAGGTTACAAATATTGCTTTGCCCAGCAGGGATGATGTCATGCTTTCTGTCAGAATTACTAAAATACAAACATGTATTTTCTGGAACATGGGCTTAGAGATACACGGTCTTTGTACTTATAGACTCACTTTCCCACAGAACTTCATGAACTGAAGAGTGAACCTTCATAACACTGTAGCAGCCTACAGCTTTTCTTTCTTTTACTGTATCTTGTAAAAATCTCTCAGTTCTTCATGTTAATGTCCTTCTCTTTCTGACATTACATCTGAAATGCATTAAAGAATTATTCAAAATTTGGACAGACAAATGCAACAGAACAATTACATTTAAACATTTTTGATCGCAAATGTTTAACAGACCACTACAACTTCACATCTACATACCAGACGTCCCACAAGAGAGTTTTTCTCTTAGATCTGTTTATGAACTTCATCATGAAAAATGCATTATATCATTTAGATTCACACTTGACTTGCTGCACAGAAATATATGTCTATAGGCATTTTACAGATTTAACTGATTTGAGATACAAGTGGGTGTGCACGACTTTGATTTCTTGTGTGTTGAATTAGCATCCAAGAACCTGAAATAACGCAACTGGGAAAAAAATAAGACTGATTTATCAATTTCAAAAACTGATCCCACAGATCTTAACTCTAAAATTTCTTTCCCAACAACTCCCAGTATAAAATCCCTTAATAGACTTCTTTATTTTCCATCAGAGCAACACTGGGATTCAAGTCAGAGCTGTGCAGCCCAGCAGATGTCAACCAGTCCTGGGACCAGAGGCCAGAAAACACAGTCCAGGGACAGGGTCAGCACAGGCAGGGATTTCCAGATCACAGCCCAGACCTCTAGGTTTGCAACTGGGCAGGTAGGGAGGGAGAAAGAGGAAACTTCTGTCAGGGTAAATGTGGTAAATGTGGTTAGAGTGCAGCACTGGAAATAGATTAACTTGCTGGTGGCAGTTTCCACCAGGTGATTTGGTACCCACCCATGATTTTATCAGTGAATTCTGCTGAGCCAGGCCAAATCTTTTCCAGACATGATCTGACATAAATTAATATGTTATAGGTATTGTCTAATCTGTCATACTTAGACAGTCCAAGCTATTTTTTTGCTGATTGGTTGCTATGCAACAGAGTTGTGGCAAAACAAATTATGAAGATTTTATTATCTATCACCAAGACAGGTTTAAAAAAGAGAGAGGAAACTAGCACATGGCAAAGCTGCAAGTATATTGTGTCCTGTGCAATACTAAGCTTACGCTTCTTGAAGACAATCTGGAGTTCAAGTGAGCCATTGCCTTCAGCATGGTGGGACAACAATCACTCCATGCTTCAGCTTCTGTGGCCATAAGCAGCTTCCCTCACCTTAGACTGGCAAATCAAAGTGAGATTGCAGGGCCACTCACATTTCAAAATCAACAACTATTCAAAATCCAAAAGTGGCCCAACAAACAGCTTGTATCTTGGTAGAAGGAGAGGACCTACCAGCTCTATGGCAGCTGTTTCCTGGAGGCAGAATCAGTTTTATAGCTCACAAAGCTAGACATGAACACAACAACCATATAAATTAGGAGCTTATTTTTTCTTCAGTAACCACCTTGTGACCTGCTCCAATGTGCACTTGGTAAGAAATTAATCTATACTTGCTGAAGTCCATTGCCTTGGTAGATCCATTTTTACTTCTTTGTCCTTGCCTGCATTTGTGATGACCCAGTCCTTGAACAGCCCAAACAATGTGCCAAACAAAACAGGAAAATACGTGCCCCAAATACATTACATAGTATGGGGACAATACACTGATGTCACACAAGTCAGTGATGAAGCTCCCATTGTTTTATCCATATCCTTAATTCTAAAGAAAATGGAAGAGACCAAAGGCTGATACAGGAAAAAAGGGTTCATCATCTTCTTGACTTGGATACATATCACTCTCAATGTAATACCTGCATTACAAAAGAAAAACTATATGTTCTTTGCTCCCAAATTCAAAGTAGTATATATATAAAGAAGATATTAATGCTGTATTCTTCCAACAATCTAATTGATGGCTGATGGAATATACCTCCCTTAACTGTAATGTCATCTCACTCTTAATTCAGGACTGAATTTGAGAATAAAAGTGATTCAGAGTAAGCAGGAGAATTTGGAATATATTAGTGCTGCTCTTTGTGGTTTAAAAGACATGAAAAACGAGACAGCCATGAATTATCCCTCACAGACTGTGATGAAGAAGGAGATCATGGGTCAGAGTGGCAGAGACATCTCTAATAAGGAAAGGATTTCCAATTTGGAAACCATTTTCACACTACACACTGCAGCAAATATAAGTATCGTATCTCATCTATGCTCTCTAGTAATCTGAAATCCCTGAATAATCATTCCTTTTTTTTGCAGCACAAGTCCAATGATGAGCCTGTCCAATCAAGAGTACAGAATTTGACTGGCATTGTCAGACTCCTGGAGGATTCCAACAATGAACAGAAGAAAGCTCTGAAATCAAGTCTTGGATAGTGATGAGAAGTTGGACACTTCAAAACTCACACAGCTGTAGAAAGGATGTTTACAAATTAAGGCTGACTAAGGTCAAGGACACCTGCTAGTCAAAAAATGTGTAGTTTTTGTTGCTAGCCAAATACAAGAAATCTAGTGGAGCCCCCCTGCTGTGCTTATAAAGTCACACAATGTTCTCCATTCTGATCATTCGTGCAAAATTAACTTTAGTTCTGTTCTGGTTCCTGCTGTCCCATGAGAGATCATAAAAAATTTCTAATAGTTACTTAAATAGCATCCATTTTTCTAAGGGTGATAAAAATTTTGTTTACCCTCTGCAACTTCCAAGGTGTTTTAGTTGGATTTGGATAAATGCTTGTTTGCAACATTAGCGATTCCACCGGGGGAATCCAGCCTGGAAAATTGCTAATTGTGTTTTTCCCTCCAAGTCACAAACGACTCCTAGTGCTTTTATGTGGTTTTTCCACTCAGCATTGTCACTTCGGCAACACAGCATTCAAAGACTTTTACCTATTTAAACAATAAACCATAGCCTAGATACTGGAGTACTTGTCTTACACTGATGTAATTATAACTCAACAGGGCGTGGTTCTTCAGTTTCTAAGCTTAAAAAGATAAAAACAGATGAACCAGTTACAATGGGATAAGAAGGGTATGAACTTGCAGGGCACTCTGCGGTAACTGGCTATGTGCATAGTCTCACTTCTCGAGTGACTTTCCCAATTTATTTCCTTCAAGTCCCATAGGTATGACTGTACTACCGCATATCCCATAGAAAAACAACAGATAGTTCTGGTTCTTCTTTAAAACATCAGGGAGACTTCACCTTGGTGAGTTTTTCCAGTGGTTTTGACTTGATTCCCAAGAGTAGAGTCCTCTTGAACCATATTTATTTCCTCTGTGTTGTCATTCAGAGGCATTCTCTTCAAGCCACCACCTAGAAGGTGATCCTTAAGTCTTGTTTGTAGCATGCTTTCCATTCCTCAAATAATTTTTGCAACTCTTCACAGGAACCTTCTCCATTTTTTCAGCATCAATCCTCAAGTACAGACTTCAGAAATGGAGACTGCAGCAAGTACACTGCTGACAACTGACAGTCTGGCCACTTTTAAGTGTTATGAGTTGAGTAATGAAAAATGGAGAAAACCTGATATTACTAGACACTTTTGAAAACATTGGCCCTAGTGACTGATTCTCTTTCAACATTCACTCGTGTGCATTACTAATACCTCACCTAAAGTCATTACTTATACCAGTTTCAGTGGAAGAAGAATCAGATCTTCAAGGTCTGGCCTTAAACTCTTCATGTCAAAAAATCGTAATGAGTTAAAAAAGTTGACACACACTGGAGTTAAAAAAAAAAAAAA